>JBAMHW010016226.1:0-21093 GCA_037177495.1 Rhadinocentrus ornatus | reverse complement strand
ATTTATTTATTTATTTATTTATTTATTTATTTATTTATTTATTTATTTATTTATTTATTTATTTATTTATTTATCATATTTCTATTAAAATTTTTTTTAATTATGCTGTTTTTTTAATTAGTTTGCTCTCATTCTGTAACAATGACTCTCTCTCTGTATCAGAGCCCGAAAGCCATGGTGACTTTTGCTCGGGAGGGACAGTGTTTGAAAGCAGGGCATATTGAAGTAGCACTGCAGATGCTGGAAGCCTTTAAATCACCACCTCTGACCTGCCGGAGTCAGACAGGGACTTATTTTCTGCCAGACTCTAGAAAACAGAAGAGGAACAAAAGGAAAGTGGAGTTAATGCAGATGTCCAAGCTGCTGAATTACAAAAAAAAAAAAAACACACCTCAAAGAAGGTCTGGGCTTACATTTTCTCTTCCCCTTCTCTTAACTTTTTTTTTTTTTTTTTTTTTTTTAACAGACAAACTAAAAAATGGGAGAATAAAAGAGGTATACTATAATTATCCAACTTCGTGATCCATCATGTTTTTTTTTTTTTACCTTTAACGATCCACTCCTGCCTGCAGAGTCCAACCCTCCCCTGCTGTTACTCTAGGGAGATGGATCTTTGCTCAGCTCATAATGTCAAAAGTATGTGGCCCCTCCTCCTTTTCCTCTCTACCTACTAAATCCCTCTCTTCCTTTATTTGTATTTTCCCTTCTGTCTGTTGTTCAATCAATAACCCCCCAGCCCTTTTTCCTCTCCCAGTTCTCCTCCATTACTAATCAACTTCTCTTTTTTTGTGCTCCTCCCCTCCTCATTTCTCACCCTCTTCTCTGTTTGAGTGAATCCCACATGTCCAGAGACATCAAAGACATGTCTCCCCCTCTTGTAGTAGTCATTTACCCAGGCGGGCTGGCAGGCTTCATACCAAGGCCAGGTGACCTCACTGGAGAGTCCAGAACAGCGTGGAAACACAGTCCACCATATCTAATGAAGAGAGTGTGGAAGAATTTAATGCCTATTTTGGGAATTATGTCATACTTGTAGGAATGCATGGATAATGGGTGGTGAAACATATACGAGGTATTGTTCGGCTGCTCTCTGAGAGCAAGAAGAGTGTAAAAGGGAGCAAAAGCTAAACTCAGTTGCTAACAACAAGACTATAATGCAGAATCACTAACCTAACTTTTGTTTCTACATTTCCACTTTCCTAACTATTTCATGCAGAAATTGAAGTTGAATAGCAGACTAAACCATGGGAGTTTAGAGTGACATGCTACTATTATCAAATTTCCTGCTTTGCTACTTTCTCAAGCCTGGGCACGAGACAGTTTTGAAGCCAGAATTGCCTGCTTTTACTCTTTTCAGCTAAAGCTTTAAAAAGATAGCAGACTTTAAACCACTACAGTAGTTGCAGAATGTTAAAATTCAGTACACACCTTTTTGTCCAAATGTTTCTAGTTTGTTGGTTTGCTAATGACTCACCGTCATTGATACCCCTATGTGAAACTTGCACTTACATAGTAAACGAACAGAAACTGCGGTCTTGTTGTCCACGCCTGTCGACATTAGTTGTAACCAAATGCGTCTGACGTGCTAAACAGATTTTTCAGCATGCAGCTGTGTGACTGCATTTTAGATGTCTTTGAGTATGGGTCACACAGGCTAAACTAACTCTCAAGTAGGTACAGTAAAGTGAAGAAATCCTATCACTCAACCCACATCTCTCCCTACCTCTCTCTTATCTGCTCCCAGGCCCCCCGCCTCCTTGCCTGCTTCTCACCCACCTCTTATTATGTTTTCACTGGGCCTATCTGCATTCTCAGCAATCTAGCTGCACATGAAGAGACATGGCTCATTTCTAGAGAAGTGTTTAACTGCCTATGCTATGAGCAGCTGCTCCTGTGTCCTGAGGTGCCTGCTTTACTTTTATAATGTTTGGTTCTGGTTCATATTTCTACATGGTGATCTAGATCCACTATAAGAAAATGCTGGCATACATACAACACAGTTACAGTTTATTGGTCATTTTTGTATCTCCCAAAACAATAGTTCATCATTTAAAGGCAGCCCAGTTGTAAACACACTGGTCATGTTTACTACTTTCCAGTTCAACAGCATTAAATTTAATAAGAGTGGCTCTTTGCTTTTGCTGCTAAGTCAAAGTGATTGTTTTTTTTTAAATAGCTTGGCCTTTGTTGAAGAGAGCTGATTACACAGAACTCAGCTTCATTAAGAGCACACTCATTAGGACACGCACACAACTGCAATGATCGATGAGAACAGGCTGAGAGCTGACACTTTGCATGTATTCACACACAAATTTCAAGGCCAGGTTTACTCACACACTGCGATATAGCTCAACTTTTCACTCTTAATATGACAGTATTGGGTTCTGTCTGCAAGTCTTTTGTTAGAATATATCTCACACCCTCATTAAAGAGCAAAAGCTGCCTTAGGCCATTGTGAAAATATCCTGTTAATAGCCAGAAAAAGTGTTATATGGAGGTATTATGCATGAGAATTTTCCCAGTTACAGTCCAGTAGCAGAGAAATTATTATTTTTAACTCTGAGAATAAACTTAAAATTGTTGAGGAATCGCAGCAGCAAGGATGACAAAATTAAAATAATGAACTTATCGAGACAAACAGAAACACATGAAGAAAATGCATTTAGATATAGTTTATAAACAGCCATGCCCAGCATTTCAACATGCTCCTATGAAGAAAAAGGGGAGAGGAAAGAATGATGAAGAGACCCCTTTTATCAAAATGAGGAACAGGAGGAGAATAGGTGGTCTTGGGGCCTTCAGCGCCCTCTGCTGGACAGATTATACTGTCAGCGTGCACTCCGGTGGGGATTAGCAAGATGCTATCATGTTACAGATAAGCTTGTTTGACAGGAAAGCTGTTATCCTGGTGTGTGCGGTATCAGTTTAAATCAGCGCAACGGCTGTGCAAAGTTGATGTTGGTGTGATTGTGTCTCTGTGTAGAGGATATGAACATAATAAAAGCGTGTTTTATAAATGTCCTCCATATACATGAACATAATTAAGCATCTATGTCTGGCTGTGTGTGTGGTAGCAGTTGTGGTTGCTTTGCCACTGACTAATGGACTCATTAGAACAGGAGCTCTGCACATGTGCTCCAGCTGGGCTGTCTACTCATACTCCGCTATCATTAATGCTCTGTTTTTTGTGTGAGGGTTTGTGTCTACAATTAAGTTAAGTTTATATGTTTGTGTACCACTGATGTACTGTTTGTGAGGAATGTAAACTTTGTGTAAACAGTGGCTTTGACAGTGATGAGCTGTATGTTAAAATTTAAAAGGCTTAAGTCCTGGCCTCAAGAGCACTATCACTGCTTCCCTTAATTGATTGAGAACAGCAAGAGTACAGAAAGTTGGTTGCAGAAAAAATTAAAAGTGCCACACTGTACTATAGATAATAAATCAAAGGCACACTGTACATGAGGTATAAAGTGTGTAATTGTATAATACCTTCTGGGAGGATATGTAGTGGCAAAAGTTTGAAGGATTGTGAGCGTCACAAATGCTCTCACAGATACTGACATAAAGTAAAAAAAGGAAAATGTTGCCTTAATCTTTTACATTGTGGCTATACATGTAAAACTGGAGGTGATATTTTAGTTGAAATATTGAAGCAAACAAAAAGTGTGAAATATGACCATTAAGATTATGTTTGCAGAGTAGGAGGGAGGAGTGTTTGTCACACCTCGGACTGTATATATTTAGGTGTTGGAATGATGGCTTTGTGATACAGAGAGGGCAGGAAGTATAAAGTGAAGAACAGATTGTGTGTGAGATGAGGTCCAGCTTGTGGTCATCCTGCCCACTGCCTGCTGAGATCAACCCGTTGTGTTGTTTTTGTATGTTCAAAAGAGAGAGAGAGAGCGTCTTTAACCAGACTACTAGCTGTACCGGCATTGCTGAAATGACTTGAAATGAATTTCTGTAATTTTTTTAAGCACAACACATACCAGCTCTGTCCTGTTAACACTGATACTTAGAATTTGAACTGCAGCAGCTACAGTCATAGATTATTTGATATCCTCTGGTTGACCAGTTGTTCTACTTCAGATTTACTGTAAAATGTGGGATTTATAGCTGATACATGACACTTTCCATAATAGGCATTTATACCATCTTTTATGGATCAGTTTAGATTTTACCCATTGATAGCATGTCAGCAATACTGGGTGGTGCTTATTTTGTTCCTTAATAGACCATGTCAGTAACTGGCAGCATTAATGTTGAAGTTGTCCTAAGTTGGTAATATTTTATGTAAAGGTAAGAAAAGGCAAGCAATGTTTACTCTTTGTGTTTGAAAGATTTGGCATTTATTGCTTGTGAGAGCACTACAGGAGTCATTGACCTGATAGAGTTTAATAATGCAGTTATTTAATGTGGTTATTATATGGACACATCATAAGGTTTGGGTTTGTTTGAGCATATTTGATCTGCATTGTGTCTATCCGCTTACTCTGCTTCTCTTTGTTTTTAGTCCTCTCTCACTTAGTTAGCCCTAAATTACTCTGTTCAAGCTAGGTCTGTCTGGAAACGTATCATGCCACATCTACAGTAGTGACAGGGGATAATAAGCATGTGGTATGTTTCTTTGTTGAAAATGGTCAACACAGCTACATACACACTTGTCTTTTATTCTTACACTGATGCTGGGCTTCCCAGCAAAGCCGAGCCGTGACGAATCACAAGCGAGAAACAGAAGACATTGCGGTATGGCTTGTTAGACTTCAACCAGGGCTTGTTAGTTCTGGCCCCTGATATATAGACAAGGATACACCGCAACTCGCTTACACACACACACACACACACACACACAGACAAACTTGTGAACTGCATTTCTAAAATCACTAATATGTGTATCCGTGTGCACCCCTTAATCAAAATGCCACGGTGCCCATGTATAGATTTCTAGCGTTTTGTATGTTCATACGATTTCAGCCAGCATTCTCCCATCTTTCTATCCCATTCTAAAGCAAACGTGTTTGCATGTGTGTGTGTGTGTGTATGTGCAACGAGCTTAATGGCTAAGCTTGTGTCAAGCTGTTGAAACATGGCCATTCATATGGTAATAAAGGCAAAGAAGAAGACAATAAATTGCTTCATGCCCTTGAGAGCATACGGAGAAATAAGCAGAGACCACAGAGCTGGAAGCTTCAGCTGGACTTGTATCTCAGACACCAGGGATGCAGGATTTCTGTCCATCAAGATGCATCCTGGAACTGCTACCTTTGCAAAGTAGGTACCATGTTGGAGTCAATGGAAATAGTTTAGTCTTAGGATGATAGACAATAGTTTTTTTTTTACAGATCACTTAGTACTTCTTATAGTTTCAACCTCCTAACCAGCTCATTTATCGTGAGGTTTCCAGTTTGTGATGTTACTACCAGCACAAATATTATTTGCTGGATATTTCAGTCATTTCTGGGAGAACTGAAGTGAAAACTCACATGACTTAAGTTAGTTGAAGGTTCTGTTGGTTTGGAGTTATTTTTTGTACTGATCGCTGTTCTCTGCTCTCTCTGTAACACCATCAGCACTGTTGTGTTGGCCATATGATGGTGGTACATGTGGTTTTACTCAAGATTGATCTGGTTGGTGTCACCACTTGCAGGTCTAATTTATTATCAGCATAATACTGTAGAAGTGCACCCTCGGGTAGTCCAGTAACTTTTAAAGTGTGTGTAGCTGAGGGCAGGACACTGAGGTGCTCGTTGGCTGTGGACATGTTGTGTTCCAGGGCAGAGTGTTTACACTGAGACTCCCACACTGGTCACGCTTGTCACACAGATGTCTCGCTGTACAAGTCACAGTCATTGAAACATTTTCTCACCAACACACGTAGCATAAATGTATTCTGACAATGAATCAGTCTGGTTATAGATCCTCACTTTTTTTCTGTTTTGGGGAATTTACCATAACAATAACTTAGCTGTGTGCAAGTGCTATAAAATGTCATTGAAATTAAATAAAATATTAATAATAATAAAAACAAAACAATTGTAACTAAATATGTTGTTTCCTCACTGTGTAGAGGATGTGAAGAATTGTCAGTAATGTTCAGCAGCTTGTGCAGCATTCTTCTCTGGACAATCAGCTCCAGTGGCTCCAGTTACTTTTGGCACAGACCCAGACTTCTTGATCAGTTTGTTCAATGTATTTAAGTCTCTAATTCTGATGCTACTGCATCAACAGAGGACTGCAAAGCTTTTTGCATTTTCTACAACAGGCTTATTAAATATGTGCAACATCTTTGCGTTGACGGATAGCAGTCTACTCAAGACATTAAGTCTGCTTTGTCACTTCCTGTATACGGCATTTCCTGTCTAGTCAGTGTCCAGCTGAACCCCCAGGTATTTGCATTCCCTCTCCACTTTCACCTCTTCTTTCAAGATGAAAACGGTGTTTTTCTCACTCCAGTTTTTCCTAAAATCCACAATAATATTTTGTTTTGTGTTTCAAGATAAGATGGTTGTTTCTGATTTGTCCAGATGGGAAGGGGATAACTGAAGCAAGTAGAGGATGGCATCTTCAACTGCGAGCCCATTAAGTAAGCAAACTGCAATGGGTCCTGAAAGGTGTTCACCTTCTTATTCAAATGAGCCGATAACAGTTTCTCTAAGACTTTTCGTGACATGGGATGTTTGTGCAATTAGTCTGTAGTCACTGATGGGAGATGGATGAGGCCTGTGGGGTACTAGAATAGGGCAGGATGTTTTCCACAGCACAGAAACTATTTTGTGACTCCAGAGTGACACCATTTAGATCTGCAGCCTTGTTCGGGCTTATTCTGTCCAGCTGCTTCTTCACCTGAGTGCTGGGGCAGGGGCAGAGGTTGTAAAGGGCATGAGGTCTGTTTGACCTGAAGCAGGAATTGATATTGGTGAGCTGAACCTGTTGAAAAACCTTCTCAGCTCATCTACTCTGTTCAGACCTCCATCAGTCTGGTCCCCCTTTAACTTGAAGCCTGTTTTAGTATTAATCCCTGACCTCACATCCCTCTTGTGTTCTACTGGAGCTGGCTTTCTAACCTTTTCCTGTCCTCCTTGTACTTTTAAAATATTTGTTTTAAGTTGTTTTCATGTTGTCATAAACATCACACTATTTTTTTCAGGTCACAGGTGATCCAGGGTTTGTTAGTGAGAAAGCGCCTTGTTCTTGTGGGGCTGATGTTCTCCACACAGAAGTTAACGTAATCTGTCAAACATTCTTTAATGGCATTGATGTCATCTCCATGTGGTTCACAGATGGCATTCTAGTCTATGGCTTCGAGGCACCCTCTCAGAGCAGCTTCAGCTTCATTAGACCTGGTTTTGATGCTAAATGATAGGTGTGCAGGTGAGCAAAAAAACAAGTTATGGTCTGATTTTCTTAGAGAGGCAGAATAGAGAAGCTGTAAGCATTTCTTACATTTGCATGAAATAAATCAAACATCTTATTTTCTGTAGAGGAGCAGCTGACAAATTGTTTGAATGTTGATAATGTTGCAGAGAGGGAGACATTGAAATCTTCAGAAATTGTCATGAATGCATTAGGATGTTGTGTTTGTAACCTAGCAACGAGTGTGCGCATGACACCTCAGGGCACATTCATTGTGATACCAGGTAAAAAATAAAACACTTTTAGAATTATTAGACAATAATATCTAAATGGTTCATTCATTAATATAGAATTATCAATATTTTAACAATTTTTAAAGTTTGCATCATTCCTGTGGGCTATAAGAGCTCTTTGTTGTACTGTTTATCTTGGAAACCACAATCCCTGCTGCTGTTCATGTAGGTGAGACACATGTTCACACATCACAAAAGTCTGGCTGAGAGCCAGAATAGCAGCACATGGCTCAGTTATTCTGCAGCTCAGTCAATCATAATGTCATATGAGTAAATGGAGCTGAGATTAATACATTTGTACTGGAGCCAGGTCTGTGTTTGTCACCACTACACATATATATATGAATATTTAGGAGACAGGCTGACACATTATCTTATCCATTCCCACCACAGGCACAGCTCCAAACCAAGCTGTGAGTATCTGAATATGTCTGAGTGTAAATATAGAGGTAAATTTAGAGGATAATTACCCCCCAAACGCACACATCGCACACACGCAGGGTCACAAGTTATCGTTATAGCTTTCAAGGTTTCATACTTTTGAACAATTTTGTACATACTTATTGTTTTGTGCTTGTGCATGTGTTTGTGTGATTGTATCTCTTTGGGAGAGCTGGTTTTAGCATTGTGTGTGTGTGTGTGTTTGTCTGTTTCTTTGAAGTGTAGGCATACAGTATAATTTGTGACTGTTAATTATGGCAGCCCCCCTTGTCTGCTCCCCAAATCAGTGCACAGCTGCACGGCCCCCTGTGTAAGGCAGTGCTGCATCTAATGTCTTATTATACACACTGTCTGTCTGCTTACCAGCCATCCAGAGCCTGAGGGATGGAGGGGGGGTTGGGTTTGTGTGTGTGTGTGTGTGTGTGTGTGTGCATGTATGATGAGGGGTTGTGTGTTAACAAAGTGGTAATGGAGGGTTAGACCAATTGCTTATTTCATTGGCAATACTTAATTAGATGCAATATAATAGCGTGATTGAAGCCACTGATGGATGCAGACTGAGAGACTCCAAGGCATTTTAGGATCAGGGTTATCAGATGCTGAGTGTGTGTGTTGTGTTACCACGTGTGCCTATGAAAGGAAGAGGAAGTCATTACCTTTTAATCATGTCCTCTGTTATTCGTCATTTTTCCTTTCTTTCATTTCTCTTCTCATCTCCCCCCTTTTGTCTCTAAATTCTCCCTGAAGCCTCCCTCCACTTAGTCCCACTTCCCTACATTTCTCCAGCTGCCTCTCAGTTTCAGTCTACTTGTCATCTTCAATCAACCCCTCTTTTCTACAGCACTTACCATTCTTCCTCCCATCATGACTTTCTTTAACCTTCCATGGGATGTGTGTCATAAATGATGGCACACTATGCCTTCATAACATTTTGTTTGACTTGAGCTGTAAAACACAAAGAACAGACATTTGTTATAGCCTTGAGGTTACTAGAATCTTTTGGATTTATTGGAAAGTACTATGCTGTTGTGTGTAGCAGGAAGCTACATTCAATATGTGACTCAAAATGACTTTGCCTTATATCAACTGTTGGATTGCTGCAGACCCTTGTGCAAAGTGATGGAACGGAACAAAACATTGTCATATATGCTTGTTATTAGCTTTAAATCTTCTTTCCATGTTGTGGTTCAATAACATTGCAAAACTTTGGAGAAATGTGTAGGCAAGTGTAGAGACAAGCCTTCAGTTCACAATAGTATCATTGACATGCTTAACAAGCCTTATATTTATATCTTCCTTTTGAGTAATTACAGTGATTGTTTAAAGAATAAAATTATTGTTAGATATAGTTATCCCAGTGATGGAGCCATTCTTTATTTTTAAAAATGTTCAGAAATGCTTTGACTAAATACAAAGCAAAGTCCTTTTTACATGCCATTCCTTTGCTAACCTAGTCAGACTTGCTCTTTTAATGGCAAATATATTGCCTGGCAGAGTCATTATAAAGTTGTCATCTTGCACGTGTGTGTGTGTGTGCGCGCCAAATAATAATTACATTAATTATATGCAGGTTCATTGAAACTCACTGCTTTGGGGCAAATAGGTCACTTATTTCCAAAATAAAATACTAATGCACACTCAGACACTGGCATTGTCTCACACATACACACACACACACATCCACAGAAGAGTGAGAAGCCCTTTGGGACTCCTGTAGTATTCTATCTCCAGCCTGTCTAAATACAGGGCAGGATTTTCCTCCACATTAAAGGTAGCCTAATCTTCCCCCAGAGGAGTTTCCTCTAAAATGCAGGCTAAATTTTTCACAAAGCGATTTAGGTAGAAATTAGATTAGGATTACAACCATATTCAAGATTAGAACTGCCAGTCCATATTATACATTTTCTTTTTTATTTTTACAGCTGTGGTCTTTGTGGAAGCCAGGTCTAACGTCATAACTTCCTACGCTGGTGCTCTTTGGGAGCTTTTTATTCTTGGCAAAGCAAGGTTTTCATGCTCTATAATCCAGACGTGTCGTAACAGGCTAATAAACCCACTTCATAGTAGTATTACAGTGTATGTGGTGTCTGAGGGATAGGCAGGGGTCTGCTTTGACACTCTAATCCTGCAGCCTAGCTTGCCTTTGTAGAGACCTTAGCTAGAAGGAGAGAGAAGGGAGGGATGGAAAGACTAAGAGGAAAGAGGTGGGGGTTTTTGACAGGGGCAGTTGCTTGAGGAGGGGGTGCTGAGAGTGTGGGGTTTGATGGAGAGGGAAAGGGAAAGGGAGGTGCAGTAAGATAGGAAGGCAGGATGAGAGAGAAAAGGTTTATTCATTCTGCTGCTCACCCTATGAAAGGAAACAATACTGAATGTCCTGACTTATGACAACAGGACTTCTTAGACTGTAATAGCTGGTTAGCCTCTGCTGACCTGACTGCCTGTATTCTGCAACTGGCCTCTTCTTCTGCTGTTCCTCCATCAGTGTTCTCTGTTTGCTGAAGACATCTCTTGGCTGCTCTACATCCTCTTCTGGCTTCTGCATGTGAGTGGCTCTAATGGTCTGTGTTCATGCCTGTCAATATAGGTTAATGATGGTTTGCTGCTTTCACTTAACACTATCACTTGTGTTTTCTACAGAATGCAGTGTGCTTTTTACCCCTCCAGACAGACTAGCAAGCTTGACTTTGGTTTGGTTCATGTTGTTCATTTATTGCTTTTCTATTCATGTCTTAGCTCCTTTTTCTCAGTTACCTACGGGTATGTTTTCCAAAGCTAGGTAAGAATGTGAATGCACTAGTATATGTTCTTTTAAATAATGACAGGAATACCCACAGAGCTCACTGCTTACCCCCTGAAATAGATCATTTTGAATCATCAAACTATACATTCTACAAATGTGCAGTACCTCTCACCCTTAAAGGGAAGAAATAAAAAACAAACTTTATTTTAATTCTATTTTTTAATCTATTTAAGCATTTGTCAAGGGCAAAGTTTAATCCAAATGTGTTAAACCAGTATTTTTTCCTGGGAGCTAATGCTAAATGACAACTCGTAACATCTGCTTTTGCTGCAATCAACACACAAACCAAGAGTGCAAATGATGTCTTGCCTGAATACTTAGTTGTGGTTTTCTGAAGCTTAAGGGCAGACAGCTTGATTGCCAGCTTTGCAGCAGCACTGGCACGTCATGGGTCAGGCTGGCATGGGAACTAACAGGGTGGGCCCACTTCTCTGGCTGTTGGTCACTCCAGAAGGAGAGGGTGTTAGTCTGGTAGTCTGATTTACACATAGTTAACGCAAATAGCTAAGTGCTAATAGCAATAGTTAGATTAATGTCATATCACTTTTAAATTCATAATCTTTTTAATAATAAGATTGTGAAACAATGATCACCTCTGGAAATACATCTTACATTAAAATGATAAATCATCACTCATCTATTTTTTTATTTACTAGTGTTGACACAGCCAAATGTGCACACAGTCTGCCTTCTACAAGCATACACACTTTTTCACCACACACCTGTGGCCTGTGGGTTCTACTTTGTAATTGGTAGCCAGTAGGAGATGATACACACAGATGCAAGGCTTTAGACCGTTGCATTGCCAACAATCTTATTATGTGAAATGCTCACTGCTGATGTTTGTGCTCCTTGTACATTTGCAGGTGAATCAAAGAGGGAAAATTAATAGCAAGAGCAAAGCTTTCTTTGTTTTTCATTTTAAAGCAAGTCCACTAACCTTTAGATAAAGTTTAATTCTTGACATGTTTGTCCTGACTTGTAGAGGAATTTTGTGTTTCAGTATTCACTCCCTGATGGAAGAGCTATGCCTGGTGTAATTCCCTAATGGGCCTTATTGAAAGAGCAGCTTCAGCCAGCAGTCAAATATGCTCAATACCCATCAGTCACTTATAGTCAATGACACAAAAGCAGAGCACAGCGGACTCTGTAGCTGTCACAAAAATGACCATCTCTGTTTCAAAATTGGATTCAGGACTTGGTGACACAATGTTTACGGTAACAACATTGGATAATGTGCCAGAAAAGAAAGCTTATAGATTCTGTCAAATTAAATTTTCTCATTTCATGTGGATAGAGGCAAGTATCACAAGGCTAACTTTTTAAACTCCAGGATATGCAAACACTGGGTAGGATATTCCTTGGCTGTTTATGTTTTTCTGCTAGGAGACGAAATTTCTCTAAACCCCACAATTCAGTTTAGGTCTATTTTCCCTCCTATACAGGTCCCAGGACTTTTTTTTACTCCTGTGTGACTAACTGACTTTCAAAGCCGAGTATTTGTAAAACTCCATAATTAATTTACTTTCAATATGTTTTGGTAATAAAACAAATGGAAGACATGTGGCCAGTCGACTGGAAGTTCATATTTACCAACATATTTCCGAGCATTGAAAAATAACTAACTACAAAAGTGTGCTTGTAGCAGCGTACGTCCTGCATACTTCCTCCTGCAGTTCCTCCTTTTGTATTTCAACATTACCTTTATTATCAGATCAATTTTTAACCTTTCTGGATTGATATAGGATCTTTCATGTCTGCATTTCAATGCCTTTATTATTTCCCCTCATTTTCAGCTCTGTATGAACTGTAAAGATAATTGAAAAGAGAATCTAAGGAGGTCAGAGCCTCAGGGGCTGAGATGAAGAAGAGGTTCAACTACAGGAATAACATGAACAAAGGCGTCTGGTTATGATAAAGTTGGACCCTTCTTAAGACAAAATAGTATTCCAGCTGAGCCCCTCGTTATAATTCTCTACCCTTCATGATATGAGAAATAGCTTTTTGATACATTTTTAAAGCTGTGTTCATTGTTTAAAGGAGCTAAATGAAATGTTTCCTACTTGATCTGTGAATGTCCTGCAAGGTATAATTACTCCATTCTAATTGCAATATAACATTGTAGCTAAACTCTCCTTTTATCCATCTTTCCATCTATGTCCTCCCATCCATCCTACCACCCACTCCCCCCTGTATGTTATTCCCCAGTCAGCAGGCCACATATTGACCTTTAAATCCTCCAATTTCTCTCTTATGGAGGCACTGGGAGCTCAAACAGAGAGGGGAAATAGAATCTCTGCTTGATAATGCACACATGCACAAACCATCTATGTGCAAACAGATTCAGTCCCACTGGTACACGTGCACTTGCAATAGAAATACAGTAATCTCTTGGTTCCCTGAGACCTGCTTTATGTTTTCTTAAAGCAAGGGTGATTACTGTTCAATGGAGTAGTCCATTCCACAATTTTTAATGACAAAGCTGTTTGTTCTCAGATCAAAAGATTAGCTTCCCCTGGACGTAACTCGGATCAGCGTGTGCAAGGGACTGCCAGAATTTGGAGCTGTCGCAGAGAATGGCGGCCTATTGTGTGGTTGTCAAGCTGGTTGGCTGTTGTGTTGTGCAAACTCAGACACGCTGGCACACACAGAGACATTTACTGATGAACGCACACACATACGTGCATGCACACAAAACTTGTTACCAGAAAGAGTCAGTGTCAGGTCAGGAGGCTCAGCCTGTGGACAGCACTGTATTGTTGCTGGCTTCTTACTCTCTTGGACATTTAACAGTGCAGGCATTCAGTTGTTTCTGGTGACTCAGGAGCAGCAGGCAGCGCAGCAAACAGTGGGAGTAACAACACCTGCCGTCACACCACCACGCTGTTGTGTTTTAGAGGCTTGAAGGGCAGAGAATAAGCAAAGACTAATGGTTTTCTTTGGAAAGTTTGGAAAGACTCATACATACAAAATAAAATTCTGGTTAAATTTATACAATATGTGAACACTATCGTAAGGGACAGTTTGACAAAGTAAATACTGGATTTAGGATTCATACATTCATTCTTCCTCTTGAAACAATATATTTAGCAACAATAATTATATATAGGTGTCTGACTCTCCTACCATCAGATATTATCTCTAGACAGTCCCTCATCTTTTAACAGATTTTGTTAATTTAAAACTAACTTTAAAGTGGTATAAGCGACTGAGAGGCTACTATGTATGTATGAGTAGTGTGCTTTGGGAGGGGCAGGCAGTCAGCCCTCTCTGTGTGAAAATGCCCTTTGTCAACTACAAAAAAAAAAAATCTCCATCCCGTCAACCTTAATCTGACCTTCAGTTGTGTCTTGTATACAGAAACACAATAACTTCTTACAAACCTTCAAAATCATCCATGATCAGCTGAACACTGCAAAGTCAGTGACCTACTTTTGTCTTCTAAGTAGACTTTGTGTGGACAGGAAAGTATTGCAACATTTGATGATGACCCTTATTTTTTTAGATGTTTTTGTTGCATTGTAAAGTTTTTTTTGCATATGGCTGTTTTTTGTTTTTTATTTTTGTTTTTGTTTTCTTGGATAAAGATATTTTTGGCAATAATTTTGAAAGCATCTTTGCTCTGCCTTCATGCCAAGTGGTTAAATAGTATTGCATATCTCTTGCTCCCCAACAGCCTTATACCTTCTCTAGATCTATCCATATATCTTTCTTCTTGTCTGCAGTGAATTCAGTTAACTCTGGCAGCAATATTTCTACTTATACAGCACGTCATCATTCAATTGTTAAAAAATCTGTTTAAAAATGCTGATCTGTATAAATAAGTACAGTTTCAACTTCTGTGCGTGTGTTTAAGAAACATTAAGCATTTCCTAACCAGAACCTGCATCTGGTGCCCTGTGGTGCCAGTGAAACCAGCCTGGCAGTGGTATGCTGAAGCAGTTTTGCACACACAGAGGCACAGCTGAGCTAATGACTCATCTCTCTTCCCCCCTCCCTGCCTTTTTCTCTCTTTCTCTATCTATCTCTTCCTCTATTTGTCTGTCTCTGTCTGTACAGGAGACATCACTCAGAAGGGCTATGAGAAGAAAAGAAGCAAGCTTTTGGCGCCTTACATCCCACAGATACAAGGTAAGGCACATGGGCCCGCTGGTAATTGTATGCCCATGAAATCTCTATTTTAGCTCTGGTTGTATGTTTGAGTAGCAGTTAGCATGACTTTCTGATAGAAGCTAACAGTATTTAAAAATTGCATCTTATACATTTTCCTTTTTTTTATTGTAAAGTTATAGTTTTCCAAATCTCTTTCCCACCACAGTTAAATGCCCCAACATTACACATGAACAATAAAACATATTAAAGCAAAGCCAGACCTATGTCTACCTCTAAGAGATGCTATGGAACAGTATGGTGATAAAGTTGCCAAGAATATAGTTGTGAAATTTGACACATCAATATTTTACTAATGTGCTTTCATAAGTCTGCTGGTGCATCCTTCGTTCTTTGGTACCAGAACTGTAATTTTGATTTTGCAAGCCCTGAGTCTGTTAACTACTCTACTATCCTCTATCGGTCATTCAGCTTACAATATTTAAAATGAAAATAATAATAATGATAGACCATAAGAAACAAAGAAAAGAAGGACATAATGGGAGTTCAGAATATTTGTCTCTGCTTGATTGATGGGGAGTTTTGATATGAAACATAAACATGAATGTTATATATCAGTTTAAATGTATTTTTTAAGAGTTTTTGGCAGCTCTTCCTGCAAATGCTAAATTGTAGAGAGAGATTATCCTTTGTTAGTTCATTTTGCAGAATGCTATGATGAGGTAACTTGGGGAGATGAAGGATGTAAATCTTAAGCAAGGTATTTAAATGTGTAGGGGCTACATGCTCTATATTACTATATTTATCAGGTAAACTTTTTCATCATTGCAGTCATTTAGTTATTCTGCAAGTGTTTGAAGTGCATACTAAAGACGAGTTTCTGTCTGTGTGCTTTGTGCTTCTTTGTGCTCTGTCTGGTGTCCATAGATGTTGGTTTGGCCCCCTCCCAAAGTACCAAGCCTAAGTGGAAACCAGAGTCTGGTGTGGGCTGCTCGCTTAAGGCTTTCCACTGTAGTTAGTAGGACTGTTATTTAGCTTAGGTGGATAATTTCTTTGACTCTTTTGCTCTGCCACTCTTAAGCATTTCTTTGTGCCATTCATTGTTTAATCTATTCAGTCTATTTCTTAAATAAGGAAGTGAACATATTGGAGCATACATTGGCAGGTTTAAGAAACATTGTTCAAGCAAAAAAAAAATCAGGTTAGGTTTTTGCTTAACTTGTTTTCACTCCTCCTTATTAAACAAGTTCTTTAAAACACGCAAGACTTAACCAAAGACTAAAAGACCAAAGACCCAACCTTTTACCATATTCCACACACTAGACCAAGTAAGACTCAGTGACTGAAGACTAAGGAGGACACAGTTATTGCAATACAGTCACAAAAAGACAAACACCATTGATACAAATAGAGAAAACAGAAATAGAGATTTTGGTAATACAGTCCATTAGTTTAATTAAACTATGTCTGTTAGGAAACAACACAAGCTACACCTGATAAGGGTAGAGGTATCGTCATGCTATGGAGGTTTGCTTTTGCTGCACACATCCTGTAGCATGAAACAATGTTGTAGTAGCAAAAGAGGAGTGTCTTTAAACTGTTCAAAACCGAGTCTTGACCTAAATCTAAGTTCTCAAATCTATGTTGTAAATAAAATTTGGTGCTCTACTTGACTGCAGGTGAATGAAAATCTATTCTAATAAAATACAACAACAACATGTTTTGAATTAAATTATGCATATAATTAATGTACGCAACTGATAACTTGATGCAAATGAAAGGTCAGTCATATTTACTCTCTTGGTAGTAACACACACACACATTTGTAAGCAAGTGCTGGCTTCAGACAGGTGGCAAAAAATCATCAGGGGTTGCTGTAAACCAATAATGACATCTGCTGTGACGGAGCACACCTCTGATTGGCTCAGTGTAGTGTGTCTCCGAAGTGTGTTCTGCCCAGCAACCGGGTCTGGCGTCCTGGCTTGTTTTATAGACCGGTTTCCTCCGCTACCTATTTGGACTGTTGGAGCAACACTGAGGAACCAAGATATATTAATGAGTCTGTCTGTGCTCAGGGAGTGTGATGCATGTACTGGAGTGCATCACATGCACTGTGTCCTCAAATGCCTTCGAGCTATTTATTATTTTTTTTTACTTTGTGAAATACTTAAAACTCATATTGTTTTGTAGATTTAGTTTAAGTGTGTGAATGTTACTCTTCCCTGCAGTGTGTGTGCTGTTGTCATCTGAGAGTTGCTGACTGTGTGGAGTTTGCTGATCCTCACTAAGCTGCTGCTGAAAAGACAGGCGGTCTGTAAGCTGGCTGGATGGGTGTCTGATGGGTCAGCCAGCTAGATACAACATGTAGCTGACTGAAAATGTCTAATTTGTATACTAGCAAGGACAGTTACTCTGTGCGTCTCAGCAGGTCAGGTTAAAAAACTGCATTGACAGAGCGAGTATCAAGTATGCTATTTAACACGTCTAGAGTAAAGTAGTAGAGTTTGAGCCTGTAGTTAACTGGCAACTTGTCTAAAATTTTCTCTGCATCTACCAAAGTCAAGCGGTTTAACATCAAAACTTGATGTGTTAAGCAAAATTACATTAATCACATTCAGCTGGATTTTCCATTGCAGCTATTCTGACTGCACACATACGGCAATAGCATCACAGTAAGAAGTTCAGATGAAAAAATAAAGGATGTGGAAGATTGGAGCTTATATTATGACCTTGTTTCATGCAGTAGGCTTGGTTTTCTCCTCTGATGCTAACAACTAGGTAATTAATGAAGCTCAAATGATTGCATAAGCTAAGCTAAAGGATTAATCAGTGCCACCACCATGCAGTTCACTGAGAGAATGACAAGTCTTAGAATTGGATATTTTTAGAATGTGTTATTTAGAAGATGTTGTCTTTTTGACACTCATTGTGCTTAATCACCTTTTTTCTGATACATCTGTGAAATGTGCTTCCCTTGGATGAGTGAGAGAGTGTGGATTAATTAAAGAAAATACTTCACAAATCCAGACTGCTGAATTCAAAGAAAGCAGCCTAAGAAGGGATTAACATTAAGCTTGTGAATGGTTTGTCTAGTTGAACAATATTATTTTTTTTCTCTCGCTCTCTTGTATGCTAATTTTATGAAAAGTTATTTTGCTATTTTTTTGCATTTGAAATTTAGACAAGGATCTACTTTATTATGCAACTGCCATTAATTGTCCTCTCCCGGCCTTGGTCCTGTTTCTCTGCAGGTGTAGATCCATCCCTGCAAATTGACAACAGAATCCAGGCTTCCCCCCAAGCTGTTCTTCCAGGTTCCAAACTTAACAAGTCCCGGGCTGCCAACACCCGGGATGAGCGCTTCAGATCTGGTAACCATGAGCCCCTTCTCAAATAAAGTTTTTAATGTTCTTTTACCCTGTAGCTAAACTATATGCATGTGTTTCAGCAGATCTACACACAGAGGCTGTTCAAGCAGCTTTGGCAAAGTACAAAGAGAGGAAGATGCCCATGCCCTCAAAGAGGCGATCTGTGCTAGTTCAATCTTCGGTTGAGGCATGCACCCCACCAGGTGAGAACTGTGACCCTTTACACTGTCCACTTATCTCACTTTGTGCACATAGCTTTGGTTAGTCTTCACATAGGGTTGTTTCTTTCATATGTTCCCATGAGCATTGGCGAGTGGGATGGGGACACTTTGTTGTGTTCAGTTATTGAAAATTATATTACCCAGCATGTGCAACTGGAAAGAAAATGTGCAGTTCGATGGACGTGCCTGTTCTTTGTGACAACAAAGGACTCGGTTCTTACCGTTGTGTTCCCAGGCAGACCTTCCCACATGAACTGTATAATTGATGCATATTTAGATTTTTCACATCGTCTTAAAATGTCAAACTTTGCCTGCTTTGATAACTGGATTGTGAGTCAGCTCATTAGAATTTTTGTCATTTTATTACATCTCACTGCTTCTGTTTTCAAGGCCATTGAATATCTTTTGTATTTCTTTTAGTCTTAGGTGAGAAATCTGTGTAAGATTTGACAACAGTCTCCCAAACACTATCTTTAGTGTATGATGTGGGGGGCCTTAGAGCCTTAAGCCTTGGATAAAGAGAGAGGACACAGCAGAGGAGAAAGTTACTGGATTAAGAGCTTAGACACTGGGGTTTGAATGGCAGAAATAGAGGGGTTCTTCATAGTTGTTTTTAGGTACTCTGAGGGATCTACTGTACTGTACATAAGCTGACAAACCCTAAGCAACCCCACATACAGGGTGATTTTAAGTGTGGTAATTGTAAAAAATGTTCTTGTCATTCCAAAACTTCGTCTAATATTTAATATGAAATAGCAAGAGGTTTGTTATGTTCAGTACAATTATCAGTATTTGCAGTCTCTTGTCCAAGTTATCTGCAGGAGGCAGTTTATACACAGCATGTGAGATTATGTGGAACTACTAAGAATCTGAACTGGATGAAAGAGGGGGGTTACCATGTGTAAGAAAAGTTATTTGAACTACCATTTCTGTACTAAGTTTATTCACTGAAATGTTATTTTAGCATTAAAGCAGTAGATGTACAAATAGTAAGAGCCTGCTGAGCACCGATACAGCTGCGTGTTATCAATAAACTACTTCTTTAAACAATAAAAAAAGTACCGCATTTGCTTTACAGATAAACCAAGAATCTCCAACATGTTTTTTTTGTGGTCATCCCTGTCATTTAAGAACCCACAACTGTGATATTGTGTAAACCAATACGACTGAATCTAAAAAACAGCTTAGGCTTTCAGCTGCTGGACCAATACTTTGTTCTTATTTCCTGTCTTTGTTTGCTTGAAAAAATATTATACTGATGCACAGAAATAGCTGAGGTCTCAGTATGTCTGCTTCTACCCCTTCCATGTCTTGGGTATCCTCATCTATCTCCAAATGGCTGCCTACCTCTACCTGTCCCTCTTCAATATCTGTTTTTAATTTTGCCTGCCTATGACAGATACCCCCTCTTCTTTTTTTAATCTTTTTCTCTCCCAATTTTTTTCTCTCGTGACTGTTATTACTTTTAATTAATTCTCCGATCCTCTCTTTCTTCACCCCCCACCTCTCATTGTAACTTTCAAAATTACTTGAAATTGAGGGAGTCAGAAGCGATGGAGAGGATTAACAAACAGAATCATAAATGTAAGATGACGGCGGTTGTAGAGACATCAAAATGGTTCACTCATATTCCACTTCTTTCAGCCTTCTCCTGACAACCTCTACAAAACTAAGAGGAAGCTTGAAGAAAGTTGCAGTAATTTTAATAATGTCTCAGTCTGTGGACTTTGCTTGTGTAAGTACTTCCAAGGTGTATCTAAGAACCGTTTTTACTGGAACCACCAGTGACTACCAGGAACGGTCTGGTTGACAACCAAGTACAGATTGGTGACAGCTGGAGAGACAGCTGACAGCTCGGAAAAACGCCACTGGGGCAGTGAGGGGTAGCATCCCAAGCTGCATCTTCCGAGAGGGGGGGTGGGGGCAGAAGAGAATCCCACCGGACGGACCAAAGATGATGACACATGGAAATGGAAATACAACGGTGACTATGGAATGCATATGTGGTAAGATATGCAAAAACCAACATGGCCTGCGGATCCACCAGGCCAAGATGAAGTGCGTGCAGTAACGTTCTGGTGTCACAGCGTGCAGGAACTACGCCTGGTGAGACGCAGGAGGAGCCTGGCCCAGAGTCACCCCAAAGTGCCCGGAGCCTCCAGTTGACCAGATGCACACAGGACATCAGAACATCGTTGGGTGAAGTGGCCCCAAGCTAATAAGGAGAAGTAGTGGCTCCAGTTTGATGAAGATGCCAAAACCATTCTGGAAGCAACAACCAATGGGGTAGCTGATTGCCGCCTCAAGACAATGACTACGATCATCATCAACCTACCCGCAGAGAGGTTTGGGTTAGAGGAGAAGCGTACAGCAAAGCCACACTAAACTATGAACCACAGAGCGAGTAAAATCCATCAGCTCTGACAGGAACTGAAGAGCTTGAGGCAGCAGTACAAGGTAGGGAGTGAAGAGGAGAGGGGACCTCTGGCAGAGCTACGCACCATAAT
>JBAMHW010015313.1:0-21538 GCA_037177495.1 Rhadinocentrus ornatus | reverse complement strand
ACAGAGGTTAGTGCTTAGTGCGCACTACGCACTACTTTCCAGTGCACTCACGTAAGTGCGCGGTTTGAGACACGGCCAATGTCTCTTCTTGGATGGGCTGATTTGGTTTCTCCTCTGTGTGAGTAGGGTTTGATGACATGACGCACTCACTCACGTACTCTCCTCGTGGCTGTCTCACACAATGTAGTGCCATCTAACCCCCACCACCACCTTTCTGTTTTCACATAATGGTATAATCCTATATCCTCACATGTTATTGGCCGCCTGTCCATATGGGCCAATCCAAACAAAGCAGTGCGGATAGAGCTGGGGCTAAGCACTGAGAGCTAAGCAAGCAGTAAAGGGGAAAAAAACTTGGAGCCGGCTCTTTTGATTCCCTACCAAGCATAGGTTCTCAGAGCCAGCTCTTTCACACATTGGAACATCACTATTACTTAGGCTCTTGAGTCATGCCAAGGTGGTTACCCCCGCGGAAACACACTTTTGTGTAGGTTTGGTACCACATTACTATGCTCGAGTATATCCAGATACACAGAAAAGAGCAGTATGTTGCTTGCTTAGTTGTTGTTTTAAGACTCTCATATCTTGTTGCACAATACATACAATGTTTTGCTTAGGTTTACAGGTTCGGGAGTGGGAGTGGGGGTGCAGATAAAAACAGACACTAGCTGGCAGGGAGACAAATTATATAATGCATCCCCCTCAACGTGCTGAAATACAGAACTTGATAGTGAAATTGTTTAATTAACTCAACAGTATATGTTTCATAATGTAATTTATATATAAGCTTAGTAAAAATGATTTCAAATCTCAGCAATCTTAAAATCAGCACTGCTACATCATGTATTCTCAAAGAACTCTAATACAGTAACAGTTAGTCTACCCATTACAGCATTACAGTGTGAATATGAGACAAAATGATGAAATATTTAAAGCATAATTTGACAGGTCAGTGAGCTGTGAAATCACGTTGCATCACAGGCTAATTTTCCACAAATTAAATTATTTAAATTGTGTGGCAAAAACCACCAAGAGATTTAAGACTTTTTAAATGTCCTGATGAAGCAAGATAAAGCAGGTTTATATGTGTAGCACATTTCATAGTCGATTAGTCATTGACTATTAAAACAACAAGTCGACTAATCAGATTATGTATCTCATAATTATTAAATGGCTCTTATTTCACTGTCAGCTTTTAAATCTTGCATTAGGGTTGTTATGTAAGTCCGACGTGCCTCTTCTTTAAATGTTCGAGCATTGCAGACGAACTTGCGTGGTATGCAAGGTCCGCTTTACAAATCTCATATGTATTTAATTTATTTTGTAAGTTTAATGTGAAGTTGTCCCAGACTTTTGACGTACTCTGCCGCCATATTTTTCCCCTGGCGGACTTTATTGTGCATGTGCAATTCTCAGCAGAGATAGGAAAGAAGACAATGTCTCACTCTACGTTTGTTTTTTGTTTTTGTTTTTTTCCCGACAAGTCAACGGTTAAATTCATTGTCGATTATTTTTATTGTCGACAATTGTTGATAATGTTGACTGATCGTTGCAGCCCTATTTGCTGCTGCCATTTTTCAATTTTTCCCTGAAGCTCATTATGTCATGTAACCCCCACATGGTTCAAGCATGCACAATATTAACATTCACCACAGAAATGATGGAATGACTGTATACATGGTTGTTTTTTCTTTCTGATCTGTTCATAAATAGGTTTAAGCCACCCTTCTCAATCGAACTGAAAATTCTGTCCAGTTGACATGTTCACGTGATGCATTTTTATTGTGACTGAAGTTAAATCGGATAAAAAGTGCTCCATGTAAACACAGCTAGTGTTAAATGCGTGATTGTATCCAACTGGAAAGTTGGTGTGAAATACCTCTGACCCCTTCTTAAAGTACAGCACAAACAAAAATTTGTTATTTATTCCATATATTATTTTATGTACTTTTTAATGCTTCTTCTTCCCCTCGATGTAATGTTTTTCAAGTTTTATGTAAAGTACTTTGATTTGTCTTTTACATAAAATGTGCTATACAAATGAACTTGCCTTGCCATATTTCAGGTAATCTTTTGTTACTCTTATACATATGGGTTTAGGATTTCTTTCTAAAAGGTAAGCAGGGACACATGGAAGTAAAATCTAACTTTGCCAGAGTTGGAGGCACACTGTATCTTTCAGTTTACCATAATCTTTATCCCCTGTCAGTATAGGTTATAATACTCTTCCTTAGGTTATATTGATGATCGACTAAGTAGATCTCGACTGATAGGGATTTTTTGAGGCCAATTCCGATATTTGGCAAAAAAAAATGAAAAGAATTCTGATAACCGATTAATCAGACATTAATTAAATACAAAATTTATATATAAATTTTTTTTATTGTATTCATTTTATTTTAAATTTGCATTGTGAATTTATTTACCCATATGTAGCATGCTTTAAAATAGCATCCAGTTGTTCTGATGACTTTTTCTTTAAACTTAGGCTAGGGCTGGAACAAATGGCCTATAACTCATATCCCGATAATTATGTATTTTTATTTTTTGCCTTGTACACAATATATATCACAATGTTTTGAAATCTCCTCTAAAGCACAGTTTAAATGATTAATTTAAACATTATCATGCACAAAGACACCTGTAGGATTTAAGTAAATGCTGCTTTTTTAACTTTATGATTTTTCAAAGCAGAATAACTGGGTTTTTTTTTTGTTGTTGTTGTTGTTTTTTTAGATATTTTAAATATAAAATCCTAAAAATCCTATTTCAACAAGTATTCAGACCCTTTGTTATGAAGCAAGCAACCCATCTTGCTTCTATCAATGGTTCTTGTGGAATATTGTGCTTAAGTAAATTCACTGTATATAATAAACAAGATGTACCTTGCCTGCATATCATCACATACATAACAAATCCAATAAATGAAGATTACATTTCCATCATTTAATAAAGTTTATTCTATATTGGGTGACCCAGGCAGTTTTGTGGAAGAAGGCACAGGAAAAGCTGTAAAATGGAAATCTCTGATGACCTGTGTCCTCTGTCATAAATTTATCTTTTGATTATTGATGAATTACTACTGTTCTTCACTTCCCCACAATATGTATTTCTGTTTTTCAGTGTTTCCTCTAACCTTTCAACAGTTGGGGTTAAATGAAGACGAGGTGTCTACTACACATCTGGAGAGGAATCTCGGTTTCAACCAGGAGGGACAGAGGGAAATGGAAGCTGATGGAGAGGACTCTGGAGGATCAGATTCAGACGTGCAGTCAGAACCAGATGTTGATAAGAATACTGACAAGGACAGATATAGTGGCAAAGAGCAGAAGGACAGAATACACTGCTGCTCTAAGTTTAGTAAAAGACGCAGAGGAAAGAGCAACTTAGATGCTAACATGAGAATTGATATAGGACGACATTTCGATTGTTCCTTTTATGGTAGACTGTTCAAAAAAAGACAGGCTCTGATGTGCCACTTAAAACCTTATACAGTTAATAGAACGTTAAGTTGCAGAAAACTCACCTTGAAAAGGATGCATTTATTTGCATAGAGTGTGACATGCATTTTCGATTAATCTCACGACTGTAGTCGCACAGGATAAAACATACTAGAGAAAGAGAGTTTAGCTGCAGTATATGTAACAGAACCTTTAGATGGCCATCGCAGGTGAAATTACATAAGTGCAATAGTACTATAAGTCACCACAGGCTGGCAGGTATAAACCTGAAAAAACACACATCTGTCCTAAATGTGGTGAAACGTTTTCTACAAGGGTCCTTCTAATAGTCCACAGAAAAATTCATCAGGAAAAATTCAGCTGCACTGAGTGTGGAATGCATTTTCAGATTCGTTCTCAATTAAGGATACACATGAGGAAACACACGGGAGAGAAACCATATGGTTGTCAAATATGTGGGAAAAACCATTCAGCTGCAATGACTGTGGCAAAAAATTATCATGGCAATTTCAGGTCAAAAGACACACATGCTCTCGTGAGTATATGTATCAAATCAAAACTATGCGACCAGAAACAGTCAGGAAGGAGAGTCTAGATGGAGATTTAAAAACATTAGTGTACAAAAGGTCTAACGTTTCTGTTGAAACTGAAGACAGTGACGTTTATTTCTCGAAAGAGACCAAGCAGCATCAATCAGGTGTCACTTATCAGAGGAGTAAAATACAATACTTAAGTGAAAAAGAGTATATTACCACTAAGAACCCTTTAAACTCTTCAGATGATACTATAGGTGAACCTAAGAACACTGACAGCGTTAACCTTGAGTTTAGCAAGCAGATTAAATCATTGCAGTCAGGTGTAAGTGTTCAGGTAACAGGAAAAGCTTCCATTGGTGATGTAGATAGTCAGTCTGATGAAAGACTCAGGTCCTTGGAGAATTCCAAAGGATCCGAAGAGAGCCACACTCTGCACATACATCTGAGACACCGTATTGGAGAAAAACCATTTGGTTGCACAGTTTGTGGGAAAAGATTTGTAACAGGAGGCTACCTGTCAAGACACACATCTGTCCATACAGGAAAAAGGTTGCTCAGTTGTGTTGTTTGTAAAAGATCGTTCAGTTCGGAGTCAGACTTCATGAGTCACGAGTGTGCCCTTGAGTCTTTACGGTGCTATCAAAGCCAAACTGAGGAACAGATGAGTGCCAAAAAACTGTTCAGCTGCTCTCATTGTGATGAAGAGTTTGTCCTTAAACGACAACTGCTGATGCACATGAAAAGACACACAATTAAGAGCAACTTAAAATGTTCAGGATGCAATAAAGGTTTTGCTAGACAAGAGGATTTAACTTTTCACATCAGATCTCATATAAAATGTTCAGTTTGTAATGCAGTGTTCAGTGACAGGGACTCATTAGTTTTACACATGAGAAGCCACACTTTACAAACACAGTTTCACTGCTCACTTTGTGATCAAGAATTTGTATGGAGAAGACATCTAATTAAACATATGGAAGTCCACATAAATGAGAAAACCAACTATGCTTGTGAACAGGATGATATGGATGCTCCTCAGTGTAGTGACTTCAACGACTCAGGTGGAACCTCATTCGGGTGTCCAGTTTGTCATGCATGTTTTAGTGACAAAGAATTATTTGATCAACACACAACGATTCACACCAGAACAACTCTGCTTTGTGACTCTTTCAGCTGTAATGACTTGAAACACAAACGGCATCTTGTGAAACAGATTCCAGTTCAGGAGAACGAGAACATCTGCGGGGTTTGTAACAAGGAATTCTTCTGCCAAAAGGAGCTCACTCATCATCACTGTGTTAATAAATCCTCAAACCCAGATGCAGATTCTTCTGACCCTGATGACAGTGATTTCTAGAAAGAGACAAGAACACATCTGTCAGGTGACAAGTCTGGGAAAAGGAACGTTTTTAAAAGTGGTTTAGGAATTAAATGTGTTAAGGCTTTGGAATATTTTAAGCCTCAGAGTGATGATAGTGTTGACACAGACTTTTGGAAAGAGACTAAAAAGACTCAAAAGTAATTTAACCTCTGATAAAGACAAGGAAGTCTGACAGTGAATCAAAGCTGGTCGTTCAAACATTTCTCTACAGTGAAGATCTGACACATCCCAAAACCTTCTACACAGAGGTACAGAGGGAGGTTAAGCAGGAGGATGTAATGCCACCACAGATTAAAGCTGAGATTGCTGTCACAAACTTCACATTCAGTCCTGTTCCTGTAAAGACTGAAGAAGATGAAGGAAAACCTCAGTGTTCACAGCATCATCAGAGCCAGACTTAGGTCAGTAGAGACTCTTTCAGAGGACCAGAGGCAGCCAAGAACTCAGACCAAACATTTGGAGAAGGATCCTTTAATAATGATGAGAGCGTCCACAGTGATTTTTGGAAATAAACTAGAGAATCTCATTCAGGTTTACAGTCTGAAACTGATGATTGCAAAAATGTGTTCACTGCATCTGATGACAAGGCATCGGAGTCTCTGCAGCCAGAGAGTAATGATAGTGTTGATAGTGACTTTTGGAAAGCTAACAGGAAACCTCAAACCTAAAAGATAATGAACACCTCAATAGTGAGGTGAGCTATGACATTAAATGTAAGCCATATAGCTGCAATGAGTGTGGAAAAAAATGTCTTTACCTTTTTTTATTATAAGAGACATATGAAGCAGCATACAGAAAAGGGAGAAATTTTATGTTCAATATGTGGAAATGATTTTCCTTACAAATCCCGCCTAAAGATTCACATGAGAACTCACACAGGAGAAAAACCATTCAGTTGCTCAGTATGTAGTAAAAAATATGCACAAAAGGCATGCATTTGGGCTTATATGGTTATCCACGTTGTAGAAAATCAGTACAGCTGTGATATTTGTAACAAAAGCTTTGCTTGGTATACAGAGCTTAAATATCACCAGTGTGTTTGTAAGTCCTCACATGAGCAATCGTGAGCCATACAACTGTCACGTCCCCAGGCTTTTAGCCTGGAGTCGTATATGCAAACTCTGCTGAATGGTTGCAAAATGAGAATTGGCTGCAGAATCAGTATGATCCCTCCACAACAAAGTTTGGACACTTATCTCTACACCTTTGTTTAATTTTTCTTGTGGAACTAACGTTAAAGCTTCAAAATTAAGAGAAATAGTATAAAAAATTTAAAATGTGTCTTATGTTAAATTCACCCTGATGACACCTTTGCATGCTTTTATCTCTGTTAGTCATATTTGTGAGGTCATTGACTGGAGTAGTTTTCAGTTATTAGATGTGCATTAAATCAGTTTAGTTTTTTTTCTGTAACAGATCAATGATAGTTAATCCACCTGTTACTTTATAATTTTGTACAACAGTAGTAATTTAGGCTTTTTGTACAGTTGGTTTTATAATGCTCCAAGAACCATTTTGTGTTGTTAAAACATAAAATAATAAAGGGAGCCTTAGAAAGTTATTGTATTGTTTTATAGGTTGTTTCTTAAACTTAAGCTTGAATAATGAAACTTTTTTTCCCACCCCAGTTTAACCTATTTTGTAATCACTTCCACACAAATATCCTGCAAGATAACCGTTGTTTTTTATTGCACGTGAATTCTGTTGAAATTGTTTTAGGACTTTTTTGCTTTATTCAAATTTTAATATAAAAAAATCTTAAATGAAATTCAGCACCTTTGTGTTCCTTTTCTACTATCCATCCATTTTCATTCCCATTTATTTCAGTTGAGGGGTTGCAAGGAGCTGTGTATTGTTAAACAATGCTGTAGACTTTGCAATAAGAACAATTTATTAGGAATGAAAAATGAACAAGCGGCAGGTTCGGGTTGGCAGGTGAGCAGGCAGAAACAGCTGGGACACGGGAGCGGCGGGTCAGCAGGAGAAATTAAATGAAGTGAAAGCAACAATTTGGCAGAGGCTTGTGATCAGACTGGAGTGCATATAGTTAGGCGGTAATGAGAAGATTGTTGTCAGCTGTGTTGAAAACCTGCTGCTAGAAACCAGAAATTTGGTGTTTTGAACTGCAAAACTCAGAAAAAGAAAGGCCTTTGAACAATTCTTTCCTACAACGCTGTACTAAAACTGACATAATTCATTCATTCTTTCACCTTATAGGCTGTTTTTGTTTCTGTTAGTTTTAGAGTTTTATTGAGCACAGGTGTCTTGCATTTAAATTATCTCTAACTTCCAGGACACACAAAAAATGTAGACCCTACAGAGCGCGAGATTCTCCATAGAAGCAGGCTTCCTTCTCTGATATTTGCTGTTAAAAACAGTATCACACCTTTTTTTACCAGGACTGCTGGAGATCCTGAAAGTAAAGAAGCAAGGCCTGGAGATTGCACCGTAGAGTCACACTGACTGGCTATCCCAAACAAAAACTAAGGTTCACACTCTTACTGGATAAAAAAAGGCTGACCACAATTTGACCGCTTCGGTGCATCATGCTCATTTCTCACAGGTTTTAACTCCAGATAGGTATGACCCAGTAAAGTCAATGAAAACTAGTCCGACAGCATCCGCATTGGCTTTGGTGTCTGAGGACCATAACTTTTCCCTCTCTCCAACTGGTAAAAACATATCTCACAACTGCTGTAGTTGAACTCATATTCCCAGGAGCCTCCATTCTTCAACTCCCAATTCTTATAAAGAGACGTTCAGAGGGGTCTGAAACCTTGACACATAATCAACATGCTTCTTGGGATATGCAAATCTTTCATGAAAACTTGTCACCAGTAACTCACTATGCATCCCACATTCCCTTTCCCCTATCTGGGTTTCTAAATTACTCACGTCACACCTCCTCCTGCAATCAATATTCTCTGAGCCATTTTTAAGTATTTACCATACTCTTTACACACACTGACAACTTTTTTTAAACTCCTAGGCCTCCCCCTAAAAACGTTCACACTCTCTCATTGGATCAAAAATGGCCATTAAGAACGACAGGAAACACGTGATACACGTCATTTTCCTGAAACGGGGCAAGAAACAAAACAACAGCAGACGGTCACACACAAATCAATACGGCAGTGTTTCTCAATCCAGGTCCTAAGGGACCACCTGCCCTGCATGTTTTAGAAGCAACCCTGCTTTAACACACCTGAATCAAACAAATGGCTCCTTAACAGGCTGCAAAGAACTTGATGAGGAAGTTTGTTAATTTGAATCTGGTGTGCTGGAGTAAGAACACATCTAAGACATGCAGGGCAGTGGGTCCCTAAGACCTGGATTGAGAAACACTACAAAAAACAACAAAACTGTCAAGTTGATGAAAAGTGTTTTTTATTATTTCTCTGTTGACATTTTTCTTTTAAGCTAAATTTAAAACAAAAAGATTACTGATATTAATATAATTATCTATAAATCTATCTTAACACAAGTTCTAGATTTAAAGTAATCATTTTACAAATAATCAGGTTAGATATGATCGTATTTGATGTATGTGAATGACATACTTGAGGAAAATACTTTGAAAATAAATGAAAAAGAGTTTTACACCATAGATAAATTTCAACACATTACATGTTTTATCCGTCAGAGTTCATGTTGCTCATCACTTACACATAAATACAAAGCATGCTCTTCGACAAACTGAAGAAAAATCTGGATTCTGGAAGACGCTAGAAGCATCGTTTTATCACCGATAAACTTATGATGAAATCATGAAATCAGACAGATGTGAACACAGCTGTTTTCTAGTCTGACTGAGACTTTAACTGTTGATGTTAAATAACGATCAGTTTATAAATAAAGTGAAAACAGAGATTAACCAAGAGAAAAAAAACAGGATGTTCAGGAGATGGTACAATGCTTTACCACAAAATTCTCTCTTAAATTCTTCAATTCTTGCTCCTGACGATTTTTTAAGTCCTCTAATTTATTTATCTCTGTTTCTTGTTTTTCCAACAGTATTTTCTCTTTCTCAGTTATTTCTCTTTGTTGTTCTTGATCCTTTTGTTGTTTTTCTTGTATTTCTTTCTCAAGTTTCTCCTTCAGAGCCTTCTGTTCCTCATTGTGTTTCCTCATCAGCGTTTCCAGATCTTTGTATTTCTCTTGGAAATCATTCAGCTCTTCAGCTTGTCTTCTGGCCTTGTCTTCATGTTTCTTCTTCATGTCCTCAAGTTGTTTTTTGTAGTTTTCCTCTAATTCTTGTCTTTCTTTCTCCAGTTCTTTTCTTTTTTCATCATCTTCTTTTCTTTTCTTTTCATATTTTTCTCTCTCCTGCTTAAATTCCTCTTGAAGCTTTTCTAGCTTTCTGTCCTCTTGACGTCTCTCTTCATCTTCTCGTTGTCGGTTTTCCCACCACTCTTTTTGTTCTTTCTCCCAGGCTTTCCGTCTTTCTTCCATCTCTTTTCTGCTCTGTTCCAGTTTTCTGTCAATCTTCTTTTTTTTTAATTGTGACCTGATTTTTTCCCCCAAAGCTTCTCGTTCATGTTCCCACTTCTGCTGCTGTCGGTCTTCTTTCTCTTTTCTTTTCTTTTCTTCTTGTTCTCTGGTTTCCTGCTCTCTTTTCCTTTGCTCAAGCTCCTTTTTGATGGTCTTCTCCTTTTTATTTAGCTGTCTGGCTTTTTGTTTTCTTTCCTTTTCCATTGCTGCTGTCTGTTCTTCTATATTTTTCATTTCTTCCTTTTCTTTCTCATGTTTGTGTTCAAGCTCTTCCATCTGTCTCTTCATCTCTTCTTTCTCCTTCAGGAGTCTCTCCATTTCTTTCCGTATCGCTGCTTCAGCTTCTTGCAGCATCTCATTGGTGAAGCAGCTGCCTCCGTTTTCCGTCACCATGGTGTCGATCTTTCTGATCAGCTCACTGACCTGCGAGCGTTTCTGTTTATCTCGGTTATTAAACACGTGGTATCTTCCTCCACAGTCAGACAACAGCTTCTTAAATGAGTCTTCACATCTATTTTCTATGTAATCTTCAATAGACAGTTCTTCATCTTCCAGATCATCTCCTCTTGTGAAAAGAATGATGGTAAACTTTTCAGAGTTCGTCCCAAAAACCTTCTTGATGAGTTGTAATGTATCCTTCTCTACTGGTTTAAATCTGCCAATCTGTAACACCAGCAGGAAGACATGTGGTCCTGGAGCCAGAAGACTCATGCATTTCACCATCTCCTCAATAAGTTGGTTGTTAGACAAACTGTTCTCAAGCAGATCAGGTGTATCGACCACGGCAACAGGACGACCGTCCACCACGGTTCTGCCTTTTTGGCAGTTCTTGGTAACAGACTGTTGGGTGGATTTCGATTCAAAACTTTTACTGCCCAGAATGGTGTTTCCTGAGCGGCTCTTTCCACTGCCAGTTCTTCCGATCAGAACGATTCTAAGACACTCAGAGCTCAGCTGCTCATCAGCACCTGTAAAACAAAAATCCAATTAAATTGATTTGTTAATAAATTGCTTATAATATACAGCAACAACAATAGTTAACTATTGACAAACAAACACCCATAATATGTGATTAAAAAAAAAAAAATCATCAGCTTATACACTGCCAGCCCAAAAAATAAAAAAAGTTGCCATCAAAAAGAAAAGGTCACACACTCTAATATTTGGTTGGACTGCCTTTAGTTTTTATTATGGCGCACATTCACTATGTCATTGGTCCAATAAGCTTCTGATATTGCACAAGATTTATTTCCATCCAGTGTTGCATTAATGTTTCACCAAGATCTTGTATTGATGATGGATCGTCTGACCAGCACAAAACTTCTCCAGCACATCCCAAAGATTCTCCATGGGGTTGAGGGGCCTCATTTATAAAGCTGGCGAAGGAACAACAACCAATGTACGCCAAGTATAGTAAACTTTTGGGATTTATAAAAACCAAACTTGACGGGAAAATGTTCCTACCTCCACGCAAACTCTGACCCTGGCATACGCACAAAATCTGGAAAAACGGAAAACTGCGACACCAACGGTACAGAATAAAATCCAGGAAATGATGTGAAATGTGAGACATTTGTGCACAATCCACTATTAGCTTTCATACCACAGGTTATATATTAAAACTATTTGCAGAAGTTTATAAAGACACTCGTTCGATATTAATTATCCTAAGAATGCACTCTCAAAAAAAAAAAGAATTCTAAGAAAAGGGGAGATGATATTAATAAGGACCTTAAACACTAAAATATGTTCTGTAATTGTGAAACAAATCTAAAATGCTATATAATCCATTCAGCTAAATAAGGTGGACAGTCTGCTGCCAACATGTAGCAGTCAGTGCATTCCAGCGGAGCGGGACGCAGACTGGATCCTGGAGGTCTAGAAGTGATGCAATGCTAATGAAACACACAAGAGGTGGATTTCCTTTTATTTATTTATTGTTACACAATGTTTTTATATTGTTGCCCTAATTTCTGTCAAGACAGTCTCCATTTCCCGCAACTCCTTGGCCACCTCGTTAATAGCGGTGATCGTGTCCCCGTGCACCTGCAGGACTTCCTCTGAGAACACGGAGGCTGCGGTGCTGTGTGGAGTCACTGACCTCACCCTCTCCAACCACAGCTGCAGCACCGCCCACCCAGCTGGAACACCCAGGAACTTTAAAAAAATATTATTTAACTAAATAAACTGCTACCAATCTCAGATCTATCTGTACATATTTGTTTTATAAATTAAAACTAAAGACTAAATTACCGGCTTTTCTCCAAAACGATATACTGTGGTATGTAGCGTTAAGGTGGTGTTAATATTACCCTGTGAGATTCGAAGTTTGGTTTCCTGCATGGGAGATGGATGCCCTGCCAACTGAGGTTTCCAGCCGTACCATCTGATACCTCTGGTGTGTCTTGCCTTCTGACAATATTGCCACCTACTGCCACTATTCTGCCTTTTTGACATTAGTATTGCCCACGCCATGCCCACCAAATAAAACCTTTTTACGTTTTCTAACCTGGTCCATCAGGATCTCAGTCTCACATTCCAACAAAATCCACCTCTTCCCTCTTTTCCCCTCCTCAGCTGTAATTTAAATAACACGATGAATATTTATTATAGGTGTTCACCTGACGTTTTTAGCCACCATGTGGGCGTGGTAAAGCGCTCCCTCACAACTTTAGAGTTGATTTGGATTTGTAAATGGAGACATGCGTGGGATGTGCGTGTGCACGCTTTTATAAATCTGAAACTTTTTGTGCACCACATTTCTTTTTTTCCCTACGTATGCCAACTGTAGTTTGCTTTATAAGTTTTATAAATGAGGCCCCAGGTCTGGACACTGTGGTGGACCAATCCATGTGTGAAAATGATGTCTCCTGTTCCCTGAAGTAATCTGAGCCCCATGAATCCTGGTATTGGCATCTTGGAATATGGCTGTGCCATCAGGGAAGATGAAATAACCTGCTCATTCAGTATATTCAGGTAGTCAGCTGACCTCATTCTTTGGACAGCATAATGTTGCTGAACCTAGACCTAAGCCTAGACTTGACCAACTGCAGCAACCCCAGATCATTGACTGCCCCCACAAGCTTATATACTGGAACAGGGTAAATCTGGACTCATCAGAGCATATGACCTTATTCCATTGCTCCAGAGTCCAGTCTTTATGCTCCCTAGCAACCTGAAGTCTTATTTTAAGTTAATCTCACTGATTAGCAGTTTTATAATGGCTACACAGCTGTTTGGTCTCAATCCCTTGAGTTCCTTACTTTCACTAATAAACATAGTCCTGAGTTGTGCTGCTGTTTTTCTTCCATCTGATTTCCCCAAATGTTTAAATGATCACCTATCACCATCATTCAGGATGTTTTTCTAACCACTGCCTGAACATGAGGTCATTTGCATGCTGTAGGAACATTGTATGTAGCAGCCACAATTGTTGAAGTGTTTTGTTTATTTTTTTTATTTTTTATGCCTGTTTCAGAACCACAGTTTGAACACATCTATAAAGTTTCTGATGAAAGATTGAAACAACATGACATCTTCTCATCTTTGATTGGTCAGTAACAGAAGTGGAACAGAAGAATCCACTTTAATAATGAAGGTATACAAAATAATTTCACTTTATTTACCTGTGACGTTGGTCTTTGTCCTGGACTCCTGAAGGTCAGCCTGTAGCTGGGAAACCTCCTCCATTTTGCCAAATATGAATGTTTTAGTTGTATAACCATATAGTTTGTCATCACCAGGAATATTTTTTTCGACAGTATCCAGCAGCTCTGGGACCTGCTGCTTATCTTTGATGTTGAGAACAACAGATCTTCCTCCACAGCTCTTAAGGAGCTCCTGGATGTTTCTGTTCTCTCTGATGAAGTCATCAACATATAGAGCTGCAGGATCTGACTCCACAGTGAACAGAATCATGAGGAAGTCATTGACTCGAGAGCCGAATGTTTTCTGGATGGTCTGTAACTCTCTGTTGTCTTCATCAGTGAGGGGACCCACAGGCAGGACCAGGATGAAGGCATGGACCCCCTCAGGATCACAGAGGGAGACACACCTGAATGATTCCTCCATCACTGCCTCCTGAGGTTTTCCATACAAGGCAGGCATCTCCACCAGAGAAAGCCAACGTCCACACACCTCTCCCTGATGTTTAACACACTTTGATGAGCTGGAGACTGAACAAAGCTCCGTCCAACCTAAAATGGCCATGACTGCTGAAGCCTTCCCTGCTCCTCTCCTCCCAAACACAACCAGGTTTAATGTTGCATTGAACATCTCAGACTTTGGTCTTCTGGTACCTTCAGTCAAGATGAGGGACCTTCCTTTGTTTTCCTGCACAATGTTTTCAATCTCCTCCATTAACTGTCTGTGGTCTCCATGAACCATGTTGTATTGTCTTCCTGCACATTCTCTGAGGAGTTCACTAACATCATCATTCATTTCATTCTCATGTGTGATGATAACCATTGAATATCTGAAGACATCTTCTCCAAACAAACTCAGGATGAACTTCAGTGATTTTCTGTCATTTTCAGTCAAATCTGAAGGCTTCACTAACAGCAGCAGAACATTTGGTCCAGGAGGACAGAGACTCTCACATTCTTTCATTTTTCTTCTCATGTCTTCCTCAGACAGACTGAACAGATCCGGAGTTTTTATTACAGTCACTGGTTTTCTTCTCCACTCTCCACAGGAGGACACACAGTGTTTGGTTGGATAATATTTCTGGTGATGAACTCTTTGTTGTCCAGTGATCAAATTACTAAGTTCCGTCTTCTTCTTCTCACTTTTTCCCAGCAGCACAACCCTGAGATCAGATGCTGAAATACAGAAAAATGATTTAATGACACATTAAATCACATTAGTGATCACAGTTCAACAACATGTTTACAATTTAGTCTATATTTGTTTAAATGTTCATCATTTTTAGCTTAATTAAACAGATATTTTATGAAAAGGTGACATATACTCAGGGTATTTACAATTTAGGGAGCTCCAGTTTTCTTGAAGTTGAGGTCCAGAAGATAATTTTGTCGAACTACTTAGTGTGATATTTATTTAAGTAGCCTAGTAATGGCTTTAAGGTCTGCATGCAATTAATTTAATACAATTAATAATTAACAAATTTGTCAATATTCATATGCATTTAGCATAGAAAATAAATTCTATTTATGACTGATAAAATTTATAATATTCTCTCATTTACTAAATAAAAGTAGGGCAGCATTTCACTGTTGGAGAAAACAAATAAAATGTGAAAATTATTCATGTTCAGATAAAGAGCTTAACTAGATAAAAAGAAAATAAAGGAATAAAAAGATGTAATTTCCTCTTTTCTGATTCACATGTTGATTCAAAATCTTAAAACAACAGTTTCAGAAGCTAATTTTCTTCCCATTTTCTCAGTGAAAGAGCTGAAGTCTCTAGAAGTACTGAGATTTCAGTGAATGTGCACGGAAGCCGGGAGCGGCCGTGCTTGTATGTTTTTTAAGATTAAGTGTTAAGTGTTTTCTCGTGATAACAGATTATTTAAATGCAGGGTTGCGAGAGGGCTGGAGCCTATTTCAGACATTAAACCAGACTCTCACTCACTCCTAACGAGAATTTAGAGACTCAAATCACTTCCCCTTGGACTGAGGGAGGAAGCCAGAAGAGAGCCCATGCAGACACAGGGAGAACAGACAAACACCACACAGGTTCCCCCCAGAAACATACTTCTTGTTAATATATAAGAATTATAAAAATAAGCTATATTAAGTATGTCCATTAATAAATTATATTGGATTTTATTGAGTGTGTTTGTGGTCTACTGGGGGCTGTGCTGGTTTCCAGCCTAACTGCTGCAGGAATCAAGGACCTGCTCCTTCACTCTTTGGGTGCACCACTCTAAAGGAGCTCTGCAGGGCTGTCAGTGTTGGGGAGTGGTGTGGGACGATGGGGAGGGGGCTGTCCTTTCACATGGATGAGAGCTTAGCCATTATCTTATTCTCTCTCAACACCTCAACTGATGGGTACAAGGGTCATCATCATTACAGAGCTGTTCTGTACTGGGATGCCTAAGTAAAGTCAATACAGCAACGTCAGATGGAGGAATTTATTTCGGCTTCCGTGGATATGTTTGTTAAAATCTTTTATGTTTTGCCTCATTAAGGCATTTCTCATTGGAACTTTTAATAAGTGTCACAGTTTCTGAACATATGGGAGTTGGATTAGTTTTATGTAACAGTAAAATTGAGCATCTGGACTTGTGTTTCTGGACTCACCAGCATCTTTAACAGCAGCCATGATGGAACCTGGTTTTATCCTCTGTGTAAGACTTTGATGATCATCTGATAAACTATCTGTACTTTCCTCAAACTCAACAGGTCCTCCATTGTTTTCTTTAACAATCTGACCACAGCGTGTTAGCAGCTCTGGAAGTTCAAGGTTCTTCTGCATCAGATATCTGTATCTACATTTTCTGATCATCTCCTTTAACAGAGGCTGCTTCATGTAATCTTTCATCAGACCTGATCTTTTCTGTCTGGGTGGTAAAATCAAAATCAGTGAATGATTAAATGATTGATCGTTGAACCTCTGGAGCACTCTGCAGAGAATATCTTTCTGTTCCTCAATGAAATTTTCAGGCTGCAGAACCAACAGGAACACATGAGGTCCAGGATCAGAAACACTCCTACAATCTTTTAGAAACTCTGTCAGTTTTTCTGCTGTAGGAAACTGCAGATCTGGAGTATTGATGACAACTATATTTTCCTCTTTCAGTGTTCCACTAAATCTCAAACAGGACTGAGTTTTCTTATTAAAAGCATTCACTCCCAGTATGAAGTTCCCCACTGAAATCCTCTCAGACCAGCTGCCTCCCAGCAGAACAATCCTCAGCTCTGACACTGAAAGTAAATAAAAATAAAAAATAAGTTCAAGAGATTTTAATTTAAGAAGGAAAAAACAGAAATGACAACAAATGCAACCAAAGCTGAGAGGAAATTAATTTGTAATCAGATTAACTATATCTCTGAGTAAAATATACATAGTAAAACATACATACTTTCAGTTTTAGCTTTTAATATTTTCATATTTTCAAATATCCAAGTTATCAGATGTTAAGTAATAACCTTGATGTTAAGATGAAATATTAATATTCAAAACCAATAAACTTTACTGGATAAAGTTTAGTCTTTTTGGAGCACCACATTGCACATTTCTTTAAAATGCATCTGTCAATGAAGTACAGAAAAAACAAAGATCCTTGAAGAATGTCCACTGGGTCGCGATCTAACTTCATGTCAGAACTCACGTTTTTGTAACTCTGTGGTAAGTTGTCCTAGAATTGTGGCTGAAATTACTATCTATGGTATACTGAAAGATGGGATCATTTTAACCAATCAAATTTAAAGAGAATCACAACATAGACCTGTCGCGAGAAGCAATAAGTCAATTACTTGCATGGTAAGAAAAAATGAGCGCGACAAGTTTGCCGGTCCTGTATGGAGGAGTGTTCAGGATCTGTTACCCTCACCCCCGCCCGCAGGAGAAAGGGCGGAGTCAGTCGTGCTTTCAGGTAAAGGCACATGTACACTAGGCACCCGCAATGTTGCTTCTCTGTTGGCTCTATTTCTAGCTCCGCGCCTCTGCCACACTCGCGCCACTAAGATTCTACGGATAGCAGCAGAGGGCAAAATAGATTGTTTTTTTTTAAATCTACAGCTTGAATGGCTGCTGGAGAAAGTGAAAGTCATTGTAACGTTTTTTTTCTTTGCTGTGTTTTTATCATTTTTAACACAACCAAAGACTTATGTTTATAATTATATCATTTGCAACATTGTCTTAGGTGCTTCGTGAGAAGAAAGCCTGTTTGATTTGGTTATAAACAAAGAACCACACTCAGTGTTCATTTGTATTTTGTATGGAAACTTCAGGTTTATTTAAATAAAATTATTATTTAAACCTTTTTGATTTACCATTTTAAAAATGCACTATGTGTGTTTTCCTGACTGTATGGAGCTACATTCTTTCTGTAGGAATGCAGGTGCATAACTTTTGCCAAAAGAGAGCTCTGTTAAGTCAAATTGTTGAGGGGAAACTATAAATGATGGGTTTCTGCTGACTTGTCTTTAGTCCACTGGCAGCTTCTCTGAGTTTCATCCCTCTAACACAAAGTATGCTTATTATAGCCAGGGGAACCACATTCTGATGGCTGAGGCCCACCTGTCAGATACTGTTCCCCCAGCTCCAGTCCAGCAGCACGGTTTAGATAAACGTTTTACTATCTGTTGGGAGAAAAAGTTCTTCTCTGGTTGTAAAATCTGAGTCTTGGGAGTGTCATGCTACACAGATCTGCTTTTATAACTACTTGATCACTAACTTTGAATTGCTTCAGTACATAAAACTCCCAGCAATGCTTATTGATCCGTTTGACATTCATCAAATTGCAGTGTTTAGTGCTGATTTCATGAGTGACTGAATCACCACAAACTATCATTTTCTGAACAGCAGCATTTTGAGAGTTAATTCTAGAGACATTTTTGACATGCAGACTTAGTTCAGTTAAACTTACTGTCAGGTGGTATAAATTCATAGCTCCTGCTGCGTTTAAGAGGTTTAACACCTGTCAAGACAGAAAGCCGCAGACATGTTGTCTAAGTTATTATACACACACATGCATACAGTCTCTCACAAAAGTGAGTCCACCCTTCACGTTTCAGCAACACATTTATAATATCTCCTTAAAGGATCATCCTGGCTGCATCCCTCCCTCTGGTGTGTGTTGGTGGGCAGCAGTTTATTGACTGCAGTCACTGTACATCCTTGGCATGGTGACACCTGTCCCCTTCTTGTCCTGCCTTGTGACGATCCCGAAGAACAAAGCTGCCACCAGTTGGTTGACTCGCCTCTAGGGGAAGTTTCCAATGTAGGTTTTTGTAACTTATGCATATGTCACTCGTGCGTGTGCATAACTGCAACAGGAGGGCAGAAAGCTAGTCAGTGAAATAGGCTCTGTGTGATTCCAGACAGTTGTTGCATCAGCTAGAGTTGTTGTGTGTTTGAATGATCCAATCGTTTAAGGCGAAAAGGGAATATGTCAGGTAATAAGGTTTTATCGGTTTCCCATAAAGAAACACCAGCAAGCAGGCTGGATTTGTGGGACTGGCCACAAAAAAGGGGAAGCCATGCATTGGCATCGGGTCTGCAGTGCTCACTTTCTCTCCAGTTGGCTGTCTGAAGACACCAAAGATGAGGACTATTTTCATCTGAGGACATGAAGGGGAGGTCAAAAGACTTCCAAGTAGAAGACAGCATGAGTCCATCACCTTGAAACTGTCCAGGTATGCACCGGTGCTTATCGTGTTTACTGCATTTCAGTGGAAGCATCTCAAACTGAGGTTCCAGCCAGCTGTAGCTGGACTCAACTCAATGTCCTGCTTGGGCTCTGGAACAAGTGTCCTCGAGAAGGGCTGGACCCTCTTTCAACTGGAGTTGCCCCTCGTAAGAGGCACCAAGAAGGTGTGGGCATCTTCATTTCTCCCTGGCTTGGTGACTGAACATTGGGATTCACCCTACTGAACAAGAGGGTAGTCTATCTTTGCCTTCCGGTGGGGGAACACGTCCTACTGTTTTTTGTGCTTATACACCAAACGGAGTACCCACCTTTTCTAAAGTCCTTGGATGAAGTGTTGGAGAGTGCTCCAACTGGGGACTCCCTCAGTCTGCTAGGGGACACTGCTCGTGTAAGCAATGACAGTGAGACCTGGAGGGGCGTGACTGGGGGTAAACTGAATCCCCCAATCTGAATCCTAGTGGTGTTACATTATTGGACTTCTATACTAATCACAGATTATCCATAGCAAACACCAGGTTCAGGCATCTGGTATCTTCCCTAAGGTCAGTGATTCTCAAGCTTTTTGAGTATCTGCCCCCCAAATATCTTGCGTTGTTTGTGATCCCCTTCCTCAGACTAGCTTGCGATCTGCCGAAAGCTACAGGAGGTGTTGAACCTCAAATTGCAGCCTTAACAGCTTGACATTGAGAGAGAGGTGCTTTAGTGAAATGAAATTTCCTTTCTGCTTTGTCTTAAAGTGACAGCATTTTCATTGATTGTTACGTCTTTGTAATTCTCAAACTTTCATCTAAAAGGCTGACAGGTTTGTTGGATTCCTCCATCTCGCTCTTGTCAAGATCAGCCATCATGTATATAAAATGACTTCTTGTTTTCTGGTGGTGGGCAGTGCATTGATTTTGTGCATTACCGTCACTAGTAAGGAGGACAACTGACCACACATACACTCAAGCGCTCATATTCTGTTTCATCTCTGTTGATGAATAAACATCTCTTCTTTGAAGCCTGATTCTCTGACCTGAATCAAAGTTCATATTGTTATTGTTGATAAGTTGAGTTCAGTTTTAACTCACTTTCACGTGGTACATCTTCAGAGCTCCTTTTGCGTTTTCGACACTGCTCATCTGTCAAGACAGAAAGAAACATTTTAATTTTTAAGATCAATTATTTCTGTAAATGTTATCATGATAAAATAGATGGTAGATGATAAAATAAGATTTTTTTGGCGTAAAAGCTGGGAATACACTGCCCACCCCCCAAAAAAGTCACCACCTGGATTAAACTAAGCTAACATCAAGGCCATCCTATTGGATTACTGCGTGGTTGATGATGTTTCAGCTGCAACAAGTTATGTAACCCCAACTGATGCAATAAGTAGTTTTTCATGTCTTAAACAACCATGTAGAATGACACATTTTGTGGTCATGGAAAAGACGTTATTCCATTTAAGAAGGGTCAGATCATTGGCATGAAGCAGAGAAAACATCTGAGGAGATGCAGAATCTACTAAAACTGGGTTAAGAACTGTACAACACATTATTAAAAACTGTAAGGATAAAAGGAAACCATCGTCTTCCAGGAAGAAATCTAGTCATATAGAAATCTTCAAAGATAGCAATCATGTAAAAGTTCAGATGGTAAAAAAACAAAACACAAACAGAACTTACGACTATCTTTGTGTCCAGGGAAGTCTGGCCCTCCTGGTTGCTGGACGGCTGGGGGTGTGGGTAGCTCTCGGGTTCGCAGGCCCTGGGTCCAGTTCTCGGCTTGTGCTCGGGGGGCCGGTGCCTGGCGGGGCCGACGGGTCCCTGGTCTCCTGGGGCCTGCGCTCTGTTGCCGCAGGGGCCTTCCTCTGCTTCTTGCAGGGTGGGTGCATGATCCATCCTGTGCTGGATTGCCTCGTTCTGTGTTCCGTGGTGGCTGCTGGATGTCCGGTGCTTGGGGGCCTCTGTGTCTAGTTTTCATCTTCTGAGTGTTTGCGGTTGCTTTTGCATGATCACTTAACACAACACAGTCCTAATATCTAACACTCATATGTAAGGGTACACACACATGTTGTTATTTTAATGTTGTTCATCATTTTTCTCAGATTGTCTTCCTGCAGGTGCTCCTGATGATTGCCTCCGGTCTCTTCTTTCAGAGTCCGTAGGATATTTTCTGTAATATATGGACATAGAACACAACAGTTAAACCCAATTTATGTTTTCTTATATATTTTAGGGGTCGGATTAAATAAGTTACACTTCTTCCCACACCTTGTTGACCATGTAGAATTGAAGTTATTTCTTTCTTTTGTTTCTTTCTTTTGTTTTTGTTCATTCCTTAAATCATATAT
>JBAMHW010014819.1:0-21819 GCA_037177495.1 Rhadinocentrus ornatus | reverse complement strand
CTGCCAGAGGCGGGGACCCTGGCGGTCTGATCCTCGGCTGCAAAAGCTAGCTCTAGGGATGTGGAATGTCACCTCTCAGGCGGAAAAGGAGCCTGAGCTGGTGCGCGAGGTTGAGCGGTTCCGGCTAGATATAGTTGGACTCACCTTGACGCATGGCTCGGGCTCTGGAACTGGGCTCGGTGATCTGGGAGGGGCTCAGAGTAGAGTCGCTGTTCCTCCGCATCGAGAGAAGCCAGATGAGGTGGCTCGGGCATCTGGTCAGGATGCCTCCTGGACACCTCCCTGGTGAAGGAGAGAGGCCCCGGGGAAGACCCAGGACACGCTGGATGTACTACATCTCTCGGCTGGCCTGGGAATGCCTCGGGATCCCTCCAGATAAGCTGGTGAATGTGGCCGGGGAGAGGGAAGTCTGGGTTTCCCTGCTTAGGCAGCTGCCCCCCCGACCCGACTCCGGATAAGCGGCAGAAAAGGGATGGATGGATGGATGGATGGATGTATTCGCAAACTTGTTCTTTCGGTCACTACCCACAGCTCGTGACTATAGGTGAGGAAGGTAGGAACGTAGATCGACTGGTAAATTGAGAGCTTTGCCTTTTGGCTCAGCTCCTTCTTCACCACGACAGACCCATGCCGAGTCCGCACCACTGCAGACGCCGCACTGATCCGCCTGTTGATCTCCCGCTCCATCCTTCCCTCTAACCGCCTGAAACAAATTTTTCAGTTCCAGATCCCTGTGATTCATTTTGATCTGTAAGCTGTACTGCATGTGTAAATAAAGAACTGAGCCAAAATTTAGTTGAAATTGCATTTATTTTTCTCAAGAAAATTCTGATTGTTCATAATATGTTCTGTGTTTGTGGCCCCTAATAACACTGTTGTGTGCCGTCAAAACAATATATAACACCTGGTTGAGAACAGAGTGTGAGCAACTATAACTGTGGCTTCTCACGTTACTGCTGATTGTGGCTGTAGCAATGACTGCTCTCCTGGTATAGGATTACATCTATGAACCATTGTGATGGATGTACTAACGACTTCATGGGGCAATGTATGTGCAGTAAATTGACATGATCGTGTTGGTTATCTGTCAGACTGATACTGACTTCTGATGATATAGTGGCTTAACAAGGCTGTCTTTGCCTATTTAAACAGAGGTGGTAATGAGTAGGTACAGGACAGCTATTCATCCACAAATGTATTTGCAGTATGTATACCTGCAAACTGCTGGCGTATTATAACTGAGCTGGAGCAACCTACTAACTGTTCCTGTGGATCAAGGGTTTTCTAAAATACCATTATTGTGGGGGGAAACCCAAAAGCAGAAAAACCCTCAGGGACTTCATAAGTACTGGTGAGTCTCAAGGGTTCTGAGAAAAACATGTGCTGAAGCACCCTTTAGAAGTCCACGGCTCATTTTGCCTTGAAATTCCACTGTAAGTTAGCCTGACCATGATGGCTGGAAAAGGTGATTGTCAACCTCCTCTTAAATGCTAATCCTACACCATATGATGCATTCCTCCACAGGCTTACAGGCTTGTCTTTTGTTGGCAAGGAACCAAAACAAGGTCACACACACAAACACAGGCATTGTTTGCCATTCTGGTGTCCTGGGCAGGCACCCAATCTGCGGACAGCTCGGCCTGTGTCTCAAGCTGGATATATGCTGTTTTCTGTGTGTGTGGCGTGTTGTTGCCATGTCGTGGCTTGTGTCCTATTATCACCCCTCTCCCCCTTCCTCCTCCTTCTCCTTCTCCTCCTTACCTCCACACACACAAATACTCACACAGAAACACTTACCTCTGCCCCCTCCTGGACTCGGCCGGCAGCCAAGACTGCAGCACTGGGACACTCCATTCACTGAGATTGGTGGGGTGAGAAAAGGGAGGGAGTGCGATGAGATGTTTGTCCTCAGGATGAAAGCAGCGCTGCAGGGTCACACTTCAGACACAAACAGCCTGCAGCTCTGCTGCAGCTCATGAACTGAGCGTGTGTGTAAAAGCCTTCACACCAGAGAAAGTAGTGTTAAACATTTAAATATGCAAGTAAGACCACATTTAACTTCCAAAATTATGTTTATTCTGAATGACCAATAAAATTATGGCAAATATTTACAAATAATTACTTCTTAGTTTCACATTACAGGTACATAAATGGAATAATTCACCAACAACAGTCACTCAGGTGGACAGATGGACAGGTACACAGACTGAGTATAAAGAGATGCATCAAGCAAACTGCAATTTAATATTTCACAGTTAACTCAAAGGCAGGAAATAAAATATTGATATTACCAATAGAAATATAAAAAAATAAGCATAATATCAAATTCACCATTTAATTCCAGTTCTCTTAACAAAACCAATCACAAGTCGGGGAAAAAAAGAATAAAAAAAGAAAAGAAGAGAAATCAAGTGACATGATATCTTTGGCAAATTTGTACTGCAGTAAAATACATTCAAATATTAAGACAACACACAACACACAAAGAGAAAAAACACCAAGTTTTGTTTGCAACTACTAGAAAATTGAATAAAAAACATACACATTTTTCTTAAAGAAGCATTCCTTTAACTTTTTTTTTAATCGTCCCCTCCAGAATCGTTGAAGGCATTACTTATCTTCATTTTGTGTTTGTATCTGTAAGTCTTTTCTGCTATTTTATATGGTTTTTTTGTACAAGAATTTATTATTTAAAACAGGCATCACAGGCTTTGGTGAATGTTACAGATATGTTTTCTTTTCATCATGATTGGATTTTGAAGAACAAGCAGAATTAGTTGAAACCGAATTTCTTTATTTGCATGTCTTTGCAGGGCGACATATTTATTTTAGTATTTTGTTATTTTTTTTATTTCTATTTTTTTACCAAAATGTCACAGATATAAATATCTCTTCAACACCCCAGATAGGAAGCCAAGGACACAAAATAACTCCAGATTGTTACACGAAAGGCCACAGTAAGGTGAAATATCATGTATCTTTTTTTAAACTGTTATTATCCTTTTTTTTTTGATTGAAACATCTGCTTGAAAAAGCACAGTCGATTTTTGTAAGCTGAGTCTTATGTATTACTCCTCTTCCACAGATGAATAATATTAAGATGTACAGAACACTAACACTTCAGCATGAGATCTGTCCAGAGCCTAGTTATATCAGCAAGCATGAAACAGATTGTGCCACTAATTGCTGTCAAGATGTGATGCTGAATTCCCCTCAGGTTTTGGAAAGCAGTAGCTATCTTCATGGATTCATATTGAGATACAGTCAGGCAGTGCACACTTGGTAGAAAATCATAATAAAGGAAAAACAAAACAAAAACCCTGATTTGCATGTATTTCAGTTTCCTATCTGACTTAGAGTGGGGATTGAAATTCACTGACAGTAAATTGTGGAAACACTGGAAATGAAATGTCTGTTTGGTCTGAAACAGGTAACTGTCTTTGAAACGCTCTCTAGCTAATCAACGGAAAACTGAGTTATAAAATTAAAACTTAACTATTTTTGACCAAATACTAGCTGCAGTATTGCCATGCAAATTACCTCACCTTTGTAAAAGAAAAAAAAAAAAAAAAGCCCTTCATTCCTTTGCAGAATTCCTGACGGGACAGTGAGCATTACGTCTGAATAGTCAGAAAGAAAAGTAAGGGAAGGAGAGGATTAACAGGATGGACTAAAGAAAGATTGAGGACTTTTTCTTTAAGGAAGGTCACAGGCCTGAAATCAACAGAATAGTTTTAATATTTCTAATCCTGGTGGTGTAGCAGTCCTACAGGAACGAAGAAGAGAAGGGAGGAAGACGAGTGAGATATGATGAGATTAGGGCTGAGGGAGGGGGATAGAAAAGACGGGATGAGCTTCTGATGGCGCAGCAGGTCTGGCCTCCCCTGGGGAAAACAGGGGCATAAGAGGAGGGGCAATCACCACTTCACAAAGGACAAAGGGAGGGAGCAAGTGTGGGTCTGTACTTATATTTGTATATGTGAGTGTGTGTGTGTGTGGCCTCTGCCTGCCATGCTTTCTACAGTACCACCCGCAATGACAAGTCCCACATCATCCCCGCAGTCAATGTCACAGCTGCCAGTCGAAACAACTGAGAATCTTCTCTCTCCCCATGTGAACCAGTTAGGTCAAAGCAACAGCAAGGCAAGCTGTGTCGTTATGAGATGCATAGTCACCAAATTATCCTGTTAACATATGATCAAATTCTTGGCTAAACTGGATAACAGGCATTGAGTTTGGTACATTTGATGTTGTGACTTAGTTGTCTTTACAGATGAGTGTGAGTGTAAGTGCGTGTGGTTTGATGAGGAATAAAAGAAGCGTTCTGTAATTTATAAAATACTCTGGTTAAACAGTGTCATGTCTGTCACTTGGTTGGCTTTTTATCTTTTTCGCTATATTTTGTGTTACCAAACCATTTGCTCCTGTGTAACCTTAATACATTTTTTATGGTCCTGCATGAATTTCTTCTTGAATTTGGACATTTCAGTCACAGATCCACTTAAGAGAGAAAGAAAACTTGTGTGAAGAAAATATGCACTTAGTGGCTGCGAGGTCATCTTTTTGAGTTTGAAGAAGAAATTTTGTTCAAATCATCATATGCTTCCACTCAGAATTACTTCTCCCAGCTAAACTCTTTTCTAGCCAGTTTCCATCCACTGTAAGGGGGTCCTCCTTCTCCAGGACAGTTGTCAGACAGTCCGCTGGGAGGTGAATGGCTCATACTTTGACTGGTTGGCCATTCTAAGTCTTTGTGTCTATATTTATATCCTCCATTTGTAAAATAAATTTATGATGAATTTGAACACCAAATCAAACATGATCCAGGGTGAACTGCAGACGGTTTATATATGTTTTGTGTTAAAATGTCAGCAAGGGTCCAAGTAATGTAAATTCTGTAATTTGACAAAGTCCGCAAGGGTCAATGTGTTGAATATGAAGGTGAAACCATAGCAACGGGCCATCCTATTGTGCTTTGCAGCATCAGGAATTAGCACTGATTCTGTGCTGCTATACTTTTATACAAGTAAACTGTAATGATGTATAAAAACACAGGCAGCCTTTCTGAGTTCAATATGAAATGCAACAATAATAATTTAAGTTGCCAACCAACACCCACTATTTTTAATGTTTGAATGTAGGTGTAGAACTGTGTGAACCACACTTGTCCATTTATTAGTGATAGACAGTAAAATTAAATTGGTAATCTCCTTTATGCCAGTTGCAGTAATAAGCACTCTACTGCTGAGCATAACAAAAGCTAATAACTGGAAAAAGAAGTCCTGCAGATCTATGATTGAAAAGTCCACATTCATGGAAGCTTTCAGGTCTGTTGATCAGTTGTAGATCCTGTAATGTGAGCAGTTCTGTTGATGAATTGTGGAAATTGCTATTTGTGAGAGCTTTATATAATAAACAACCCTGTGTTTGCCTGGACAGAGGGATCAGTTTTGTAGGAGTAGCAAGAGAGGGATGCTGAATCATGTTTTAGTGACTCGTGGTCAGTCAGGGGGATGTTGACGTATAAAGCTAAAGGCACTGTCCTTGTTTTCAGCTGGTGTGGTTCAGGTTCAATAATGCCTTTGAAGGATCAAGAGAAAAAGACAGAAGGAAGGAATGGCCCACCTGCTGAGATACACAGCGACAGCCCAGCAGGTGGGCCAATATAAGAATCTTCTTTACTTCTTTAGAGTTGTGTATGCACAACTTTTAAGGTCTACAAATGTAGAAGGATCAACTCTATTCCTACTTTTTAAAAAAACGAGAAGCAACAAAGATTGAGAAACTAACAGCTTTGTTCAGTGTTCATAGTTTTGTTTATATAGCTATATGTTATCTTTCACACTGCAGATTTGGTGCCTCCAATCTGTAAGCTAGTGAAAACTACACAGTGGCAATGATGCGCTACCTTTAAGACCTTTAGTCTTTTTTATCGTAAAGAAAGCTCCAACACTAAAATCTAAATTCAGATGTGAATAATTGTAATTGTCATTGAAATTCTGACTTGTCCTCTCTTTCACTGTTTACTAACAAAATCTTGTGTGTACAGAATTAAAAACAAGAAGCTACATACAGGTTTAGTGAGACATTGCCATCTCTCACAAGATTAGCATAGTGGACTGACATTTGGGAGGGATAACACTGATTTCAGATCAGTGCTAAAGAGAAAATATGTCCTACTCTGAACACGATGGGTAAGGCCTCGACCCTGGTGTCAAGCATTGTCACAGCGCAGAACTGATGTAGGGAAAAAGAAAGGAAAGAAAAGAAAACTTTCCAATATTTTTTTCACGAAAGCAGTGTTTTATAGGAATTATTTCAATATGTCAAATCATACAGCACAAGGACAAGCACTCAAAAAGGGGAGAAGATAAACTCAGCGGTTCTGAAATCGGTCAAAAATGGCGCCTTCAAAATGATGATTGAGTCTCTTTGTGCTTTTGCAGCCGATCCACTTGGGGGGGCCATCTTTGGGGCGTTTCAAGAGAGAAAGAGAAAGAGAGAGAAAGAGAGGGTGCCACTCGTTCCTGGTTCTTCATCTGAACTTTCAGGAGGCGGATAAAAATGGCGTGTTATCAAGTGGCACCTGTGTCAACGCATACCAGGCAACAAACTATAAACAGGAAAATCGCAGTCTTATCACATCTACAAACAAAGACTTCTTATACTGAAAGTTTTTCATATTTCATATTTCACTGCATCGTCATCATATGATCATCATATCATCACTATTCTAGCACAAACAGTGTGACAATATTATAAATCATTACAGGCATTCACTCTCATCACAGAGTGCAGCGCAGAAAAAAACGTCTTAATATATTACTCTGTCTCTCCTCCATTATAAATAGCTCTTAATCAGGACTACTAAATCTTGGCTGGGGAGGTAGGATAGCACCTTCCTGTACAGTAACACAACCTTGTGGAACGGGTTTTGGTCTGACGTGAACTTATGTTCTGATGTTTGTCTTTTTACATCAGTCTATAGGCTGTGCTTTGCTAAAAGGCCTGTATGTTAATTGTACTGAAGCCACTTCAAATGCATAAGTGTGCATGTGAGGCATGGATGTATTAAGAGAGCTGGGAACAGAGCCATCACTCTGGTTAGCTTTCACATTTTCCAGGTGATTATTGCTGAGAATAATCATCTTTGTGGCTCTTCTATAAACCAAACATAAATGAATGATCTTTAAAACTGTTGGCAGGACAAATCCAACCCCAAACCAGATCTGGAATGATAACGAATTTGTGGGTTTTATATGTAACATAATCTCCCCAGTGTCTTTGCAAATAAGTTTAATTTTGGCTACATCATTATAAACATATGTGCAGGTCCAGTGCATAAAAACACCTTTGCAAATGGGGAGTGGCAAACCCATCCGCAAGAACTATTTTTGGCTCACCAGTCAAACAATTTCTTGTAAAATAAGCAGGTGCCGTCTTTGGCATCAGGTGTCCAGTTCTCCTTAATATATCCATGATGTGAGGATACAGTTAGGATACATTTTTCCTTTTTGGGGAATAAAACTGGTCTGGCTTCAACTAATTAAACTGAGTGTTCGCTAAACCCCACCTATCCATCCATTGATCCATCCATTTGTAGGAGCCTATCCCAGCTGCTATCAGGCAAAAGGCAACCCCACACATGAATAAGAATAATCATCTACCAGTCTAGCAACCACAACTAGCCAAGACTGGTAAATCAAGCTCTAGATTTCCCCAGCACATGGTAGAAGTTTGACTGCAGGTCTTTAGGCCTCAAATTTTTTCTAATATATTTACCATTGTAAATAAATTTATCTAAACCCAAAGTATGGTCTTTTACTATACCTGTCAAAGTAGCTTTGGTTCCTATACCAAAGCAAATAGCAACTGAAAACTAAAGAAATAAGTGTAAGTCAACACTGACTTTCACACTCGACACAAAACCCAGTCTGCTGGGTGAAAGTCCAGTATCTGACCCATTCATCCAGCCTAACAGAAGCTCTCCATATGGACTTCATAGCTCTTTGTACTACATCACCTAACTTTATAAAGCCTATGATAGAATCTGCACCCGTTCCTCTTAATATAGTTTATTGTAACTTTGATTACGTCTTTAATTCCTCCACATTTGACAACCCAATATTGTCTTAGATTTTAAATAAAGAATTTATTACCTTCAGAAATAGCTATAAATTCTCTACATACGTGCTCTGCAAGAATGGAAAGCTTGGCAGTTTCCAAAGCTAACAAATGGAGTGGGGCATAGCGAACATTTGCTAGAAAATACCCTAATATTGTGATCCCGGAGAAAATTGAATCTACAGCAAGAAGATTACAATAATGATTAGGTTGATTTTGGTCATTCAAATTTATGAGGATTGGATTGTCTTTATTCCACTGAAGCATGGCATAAAAAATTGATTGATGTCAAGTCATAAAAATAGTTTCTGAAAAAATGAATTTGTTCTTATCAGCTTAAAAAAAATTCTCAGCCTGTAAACACATCATTTTGCTCAGAAGATCACAATATAGTTCAGTGATGCACACACTGTCCTGACTTCCCGGGTTTGTGGATGACAAGTTAAAACAAGATAGCGACAGTAAACCTTGATCGTTTTTAAAGGTGGACCAACATTTTTAAAATGTAACTGTTGACAAAACGAGTCCTTTATTCTCACTGTATTGTATACCCTGACAGTATTGTGCTAAAGCAAAGGAGTCTGTTTGTTGTTTTAAGAGTCAATCAAAGAAAATGCAAACTTCACTGACGTCAAAGTTTGATATCTTCTCCTCATTGTAGTCCACACATAGGCGAGTTTTCACTGAGCGGTGCTGGTGCTATCCATTTCTCCTTCCCTTTCTTTCTCATCCTCCTTCTCTCTCTTCTGGAGGGGGTCAGTGACGATCGTAGGCTGAGGCTGTTGCAGTGGCAGTAGGGCCTGCCCCCCGTGATGTAGCACTGTAATAGTATGGTGACCCTGCAAGGAAACATAGACATAGAGGTCTTTAAACTATTTTTACAGTAAAAAAAAAAATGTATATAAAATATTTTCTATCAAAGTTTATAAAACATGACGTCATCTTTACTTAATAGAGTTATGGTAAAGTTTTTTTGCTTTGGATTTTTTGCATTTGCATTTGCATAATCTAAGGTGTCTTTTATTAACAAAGATAAGTGCTACTTAATTTTTTTTAGGTGAGGGGTAAAGGGGGGATTCTGCGTAGTTCTGCTGCAGACTGTCCATACATGCATGTGTTTAACTCACACCGGGTAAAGATAATTGTAAATGATGTTTATGTTTAAAAAATGCTAAAAATACAGAACAGTGTTACCAGAGATGAAGTCTACAGACACCTGATATATAGATAGTCAAGTACAAATCCTCCATTTAGCCTTATCTTACCAGCTCCTAAATATGCAGTCAGGAGGCTGTAGTGACATTTAGTAGCACATTCTGCAAAGTACAACCACCTAAATAAATCTATTTCCCTGTAACCCAAACAATAGCATTAGCATTTTTCAGTTTTAAGGGTTTTGGGACACGAATTGGTTCATATTTTTAGTATTTCACATGAAGTAAGAAATTTGAGGATATAACACACCGAGACAAACAACATCACTGGGTGTAAAACTGGGAGTATACATGAAAGCATTATTGCTATATGGGCAATAATCGACTGCAGGTCAGGAAAAGTTCCTTTTCGTTTAGCTAATCTGAAGATTATTTTAAACACTTATATAAATGTCCTCTGCTGGTTTCTTTTATTCATGGACTTCCTTTGCAATGTCATCACGCTCAGAAATCTCAGCAATTACCTAGGAGTTTCTTGAATTTCTGTTATAGATAGGAATGATGGTTAAAATGACAAAAATATGTCTCAGGTTGTAATAAATCTGAATTCTCCATTAAAACACAGTGTAAATGTGAAATGAGCAGCTTCAATTTCTGTTAAGATTATATTTTACCTTGAATGTGAGTAGTGAAAGGCAAGGATGAGATGACATGAGCTGATGAAGCAAATGGCAAAAAAAAGTCTCCCTTTCATTTACAACCAATAGAACTGGCTAAGTCTGCTCTCGCTCTTTCTCCCTCACACACACACTCACACACCATCTAAGTGACAGTCTAAGTTGACACACTGAGTACAGCACTACCATCACTGATCCCTTGAGTCTATTCTCTCCCCAGGGAGAAGATCAATTCAATACCGTAACCCCGATGACACACAGAAACCCACACACCTTAATACACACAGAAAAAAGCCACCTACACACACACCTGTCTCTGTCACTTCCATCAATCAGACTAGCTGTGTGCTGACAGGTTATGTCTGTCCACAGTCCAGGTAATCTCAGGAGCCTCTTTGGGGAAGTGAGGCATTAGGCCAACTTGACAAACTCTTTAGTCTCACTCAAGACGCCATCCTTCCCCTTATGTCTCTTTTCTTTATAAACTCCTCATCTTTCTTTTTATTTCTCTCCTCTCCCTTCATCCCACCCTACCTTTTCCTCTCCCCTACTATCAATCTTAAAGCTTCCTAATGTGCATCTTGTCTTCACATTATGGTTCCACTCATCCGTTTTCAAGCTAAAGCGGCCTTTTATGCTTTTGCTTTTCTTTCATATCCTACGTCTTTATACATACTGGAATCTCACACATGCTCTTGGCTTTTTCCTCTTTTCTTTCTTTCTCCACCTACCTTGCATCTGTCCTGCCTGGCTGGTGAAGAGACTGGACGAGCAGCCGATCTCCGTCCCCAGGAGAGACCCATAATCCTGCTGAAACACTGGGGACAGAGGGATGAAGGGAATAAGAGAGATGAGGCTAGGAAATGGTGGGGACATATTAGAGGTCATCACAGCTTGACCTATCTTAACTGCTGACCTTATATGCTATCACCTCCCCTGAAGATCTCACCTTTAAATGTGATCTTTGAAATGTCTCGCAAGATAATAACTCTGATGCTGATGTTTGGTAACATCTCCTCTTAAATGTTAATGCAGACATGTTAAGATTGATAGTGCTATTGATGCAATGATACTAACTGGGGTTAGGATTAATGTAATAAAATAAATCAAAAGTAATGACACCTAATGTGCCTAATCCTTTCTTCAAAGTGCATACACAACAAATTTCCAACATTTTAAAAGAAATCCTTCCACAAAACCATTAGCATGTTTATAACACACTGATGCTGAGCAGCATAGTGGAAAGTAATGTAATGAAAAGATGAACAGTGGAACATGAGGGATACAAGACTATTACAGGGGTAGAAATGGATTGTGAGGCAGAATGAAATGAGATTCCATGATACAATTATTGATCAAGTTCTAGGAGCCAGGAGTGGCTGTAACAGTATGGGATACACCTACCTAATAGACTTGGGTTTGGAAATCTCCACGACTCATTGTACGTGGAATACTGTGGATGGGAATATGGACTTCCAGAAAAATCCCCACCTGAAAGATGGCACAAAACAGAGCATATTTATGAACAACAGAGGGCTTAGATGACGATCCAGTCCAGTTTCTTTTAGTTTTCTTTTTCTAGTTTCCTGTAGTAACTGACTGCCAAGCATTTTTTGGTTGTTGTCTTTCAAAACTTTCAGGGTGGCATCACAGAATCAAATCAAACTTATTGTCAAAGCACATTTAAAACAACCACAGTTGACTAAGTGCTGTAACCTGAATACTAATGCAGAAAAATGGTAGTAAAACCAAAACAAATAAGACATATTAAAAGTACATAATACTTGCAAAAGTAAAAGGTAAAAACAAATAAATTACTAGAACCAATAAGTGCAGATTAGAGGAGAACAAAAATGTCTTCAGCTATGTAATAAAACTGTTAATAGAGAAGGAATATTTAATTGACAGTGGAAGGCTGTTCTGCAGCTTTTGGAGCTCCCACTGCAAAAGCAGGATCTCTTTTATTAGCTAACCTCGATTAGGGAACAACTTGCAGCTTTTCAGAGGATCTAAGAGGTCTGGAATTAGAGTAAGAATGGAGGGGTTCAGAATATTCAGGTTCAACCCATCTAAAGCTTATTATATTAAAATCGATTCTATATTTAACTGGAAGACATTGGAGAGACGCTGGATCAGGGGTGATACTTTATCTTATTTTATGGGACAAGTAAGTAGTTTGGCTGTTGGATCCTGTACCAGCTGAAAACAGGATAAAGAGACAAGCTAGTGTCCCAGTGCAGGAAGGTACAATAATCCAGCCTTGAGGTGAGTAAAGCTGATAACTGTGTTCAAGTGATTACCAGAAAGTGTGGACAATGGATGGATCAAAGAACAACACTCCCTGCACAGTTAAGTAGAGCTTCAGTATTAACTCGCTGAGGACATTCAACTGGACGTCTTTCTTTAAATGAGCATGCAAACACTGTTTCTTCCTCTTCACTACGATAGATGGTAATAGACCCTTTCAACTTGTTGGTAGTGGATTTTTGGGGGGTTAATTTATTATGTTATGAATAATAATAATAATAATAATAATAATAATAATAATAATAATAATAATAATAATAATAATAATAATAATAATAATAATATAAATAATAAAAAATAATGATAATAATAATCTACAATTAAACTGGCATCAAATTAATAAAGTAGCAGGTTCAGAGGTTAATTGAAAATGTTTTAAATTGAATACTTTCTGTGCACTTTACTCCTTTTACAAATGAGATGCATCCTCTGTTATCAGCTAGTTCTGTGAGCCAACTTTGGTTATTTCTGGGCCAGAGACCTGAGAACTGTGGAGCACACACAGATTGCCTAAACCAGCTTGAGTCCAAATGCGAAATGAGAAATTTAACAAAGTAGATGTGCTCCAATCTCTCATACCACAGTTTTATGAAAAAGTTTGGTAAAATTTCTGTAATTGTTAATAATTTCATAATAAAATAAATATATATATATATTTATTTTTTTTTAGCTCCTATTTAATTTATCTTTATCTTGTTTCCAACATGATGCAGACCAGTTCTGACTGATCTGAAGAGCTTAGCAAGACTGTAGTGGTCCTATCATACAGTGGATGATAGCGTAGCTTTTCTCCCTCATTTACTACTCACTGTCTGGGGTCTACTCTTCCCTCGTCTTCTCCCTCTCCTCCCTTCCCTCTTCTCCCTTCACCCTTTTTCTCTTTATTTTTCTCTCTTGTCCTCCGGCCTGCCTGACTACAGCCCACCCATCACCTTTCACATCAAAACAACATTCTTCTCCATTTCTTCTCCTTTTTTCAATCTTTCTTTTCTCCTGAAACATCCCTTCTCCCAGGGGATCCCTCTCCCATAGCTGACAGTCACAGACCCTGATGCCCCCTCCTTCTAGTCTACCCCCCTCCACCCATTCCTCTTCTCTGCCTCTCGTTCTGTCGGTTCTGCCTCACTGCTCTCCTACACCCCCTCTGAGTGTCAGCCCCCCTGCTGCAGAGAGAAAGACAGAGAGACAGAGAGGGAAGGAGAACAGCAGAAGAGAGTTGCTTGTTTAATGAAGGTATGATATTCGACAGAGAGAACAAAAAGGAGGATAATTTGCCTGAGAATTGCTGAGATAAAACGGGCTGGAGAGGCAAAGTTTGTAGATTATCGCCTTCAATATTTCTACTCAGCTCATGGATTTAGGCGGCTTTGAAAATTCACAGAGAAAAAAAACTTAAACACTGACACTGTTAGTGTGTGTTTGTATGTACAAGTTTTCTTTGTGCAACTATGCACGCCTATATGTGTGTGTACATTTAGCTGCATCTGTCAGGTGGGGTCAGGATGTGGTCTCCATGGCACCCCTGGGTGCGAACATCCTCTCCCTTGTCATCACCGTAGTGACGGCAATGTGTCAGGTTGTTTAGGAGACGGGAGGCGGAGGGGAGAGAGGAGAGGAAAGACGGATCAGGGGTCTCCCTCGTGTAGCTCAGTGTCAAGGTCGCACACACACACTGTCAAAAACAAACACACATGCACGCAAACAATCACATACACCACTCCCAAACACACAATCAAATATACTGTCAAACCTGAGGACAGGACGGGGTGAGCGCAGGGGGACAGGGTTACCCATCTTTAGACGTGCTGTTCCTACACGTCTACTGAGACTGTGTGTGTGTGCGTGCCAGCCCATGGGTGTGCATGTCACATATTGAATTATTGACAATACACAGAGACAACAACTTGTAAACAACATGGTTGGTTTTTTAAACTTTGCTCCTCTGCGCTGTTTGTGTTTCTCACTTTATTTAGCAGCAGAATACTTCACACTGACCATGTGCACTGCTGCAAGAGTGAGCAAAAGAGATGAGAGAACGAGAATAGCGTTCCAGGATTGAAACACAAAAGCGCCGTGGAAAGCAGAGTGGAAGGGAATGAATGAATTAGTCGTGGGTCACTGGTGATTCTCATTAAAAACAAATTACTAATGTTGAGGAGGGACAGCTGTGCTGCTGTGGCTGGTTTCTAATGATACACAGGGATATACACACACACAAAACATCGGCACAAACACATTCATACATAGTCACACAAACACACACTTGCCACCCCTGGGGAGCACTGTCAGACACAGTGTAGACAGACAAGAAAGAGGAAGTAGCAAAGCTAAGTACACTCTCTGAAGACACACACGATACATGCAATAAGAACTCAACAGATATTTAAGTGCAGATCTGTTGGCTTTTTGGTTTGCTAGAATTAGAGAATTAGTTTAAAGAAAGGCAAAGTTTGCAGTGATATTGCTCTTATTGAGTGAGCTAAAACCGTTAGTGTCTGTGTGGAACCTGCCTCACCTTTGGTGACAAAAAAAAAAGAAGTCTCAAATATATGTAAATTAGTTATAGCTAGGGTGAAAACTGTTCTGTACTGTGCAGGTTTGGTTTAGGAAAATAGGTGTGGTTCCCTGAATCTCGCTGGTCTGTAGTTACTGGCCTGACCATCAACGAACTAGAAAATTGCCGGGGTTTTGAGTTGAGCTGAGGTTGAGCTGGATTCTGCCAATGAGGTTTCTTACCGTTAAGAAATGGATTTTCCTCCTTACTGTTACCAGTAACGTTTTTCCTGCTGTGAGATTATATTTTATGTGAATCAATACTACAGTATATATATAAGACTGAACTGAACTAAATTGAACTGATAGTTATGGATTAATAATCACTGTTTGTAAATTTACTATATGCATGTGTGTTTCTACTCACCAGGTACCATGCCAGTGAGGGAAGGAGTGGAATAGCTGCCCTGTCCAGTGGGAGGGACATGAGGAGGGTAGCCTGGCAGAGTTGTGCTGGATAGGTCTCGACCTATAAAAACACGTGAGTCCTGTTATCAGTGTCTTATTGCTCAACGTCATTAGTAATGTCACAATCGCTTATCGAAACTGATAACAGTATCATATTCGTATCTCTGTACCATGTGGTTCAGGTATCTTTAATGAAGTATCAAGACCAGAATTTGTCCAACCTTTAGCCTAAAAGCTAAAGAAATTTAAGCTTTACCTCAAAAGAAAAAAAAGGATTAAGACATTCATATTAGAGGATGAATTTAAAGACAGGGTTGCTCTGATGTAGGCTACTTTATACAGGCTAGGTCCTGGTTTGTTTGTTTTTATTCTCAAAAACACACTTAAAAGACTTATAGGACAAAAGTACATGATGCTGGAGCATTTTTTCATGTACATAAACAGTTCTTCCTGTCTTCTGTGTCCTCTGAGGAAACATCATTTCCAAATTTCCTCTTTCTCAAACATTTCACTAAAGTGCAACTTCATTCAATTAGACAGAAATCTTTCCATGTATTATGCTAGCCACACAGTTAACTAAAATATTTGTCACTACTCTTCAGCACAGAAAAAATAAAAGCATTTATAGTTTCACAGCTAAGCTAGCCAAACCAACATTAGCCTAGCTTACTAGTGTCAGTAGCTTGTTTGCCTACAAATATTATGGTATCTGATTTAATATCTTAACTTCATTCACTCAAACGTTATTACAACAACGTGTATATTTAACTGTTTTGTAAGCTAGCTCTTTTTCCTTTTGTTATTTTGTTCTTAATTGTGCTATAATGACTAACAGGTAATGTTAACTTACACATGCTTGTGCTATATTGTTAATATTGATAGTTCTGCTCTTCTGCATTTATAGCTTGTCATGTTTGCCCCTGATGGAAACTTATAACATTAAAACTGTATGATGTAGCATTAAGATGCTATAAGTGTCATCTAGAAAATGCTACACTTCCCTGTAGCTTATTCCTATTGTGTCTCTTTCTATTTTTTTTTTCCACCTTATTTTTCATCCTCCGGCATCTATTAATTTACCAACTCCCCATTCTCTCATTACCTCCACCTCCTCCTCCTTCCTCTGTCTGTCAGTTGGTGGAAAGGATATATAACTGCATTAGACTACATGACAGTGTGCCGCACCAAATCATTTCTCTATGTTTGCACATAGTAGACATTGGGAGTGTGTGAAGAGGGTGCCCTCCATTCATCATCATCATGTAAACACACTCAGCCACACACACATACGTAGACGCATGAACAACGTCCTCCTGCTGCCTGCACACACATTTATCATCATCATAAACGGCTCAGATCCTAACACCATCAATCCCATTCACTTCCCCTCCACTTAGTCACCACTAACTAAATGAAAGGAGAAGAAGAAAGGGGAAAGAGGGGGTGAGGTAAATAAATAGGAGACCATATAAGATAACTGGAAAGGGAAACGGTATGAAACAAATTAAAGACAATGGAGAATACAAAGAGAAAGATGTAAGCAGTTTAAGAACATGAACAAGTTTTTTTTTTCTTCTTCTTCTTCTTCTTACATAACAGCATTATTAGCCAGGTTACACTACTCTGTCTTAAGTAAATGACCATTACTTAAAATAATATTGTACATACCTGCTCTTTATTTATCTGTTTGGTGTTTTTCCTTTTTTTTTGTACTTAGTTCTCACATCATGTTCTTATATGTAAGTATCCACATCCTTACAATAAAAAGGCAGCTTAAGTTTCGATTTATCAACCTGTCAACGTTTAAGATCCAAAGACATTGTCCAACACAATGATGTCTACTTTCCATGCCTAAAGTTAATAGGGCCAAATATGGAAATAAATAAAGAGGAAGGACTAGACAGTGGAAGTTGTTAATGCTTGGACTCTTGCTGGAAATTGCTACTTCAAGACTGCATAATGTTTTTCACTGTCAATGACTTTACTTTCTTTCCATTCACCATTTCTTACTTTTCTACTTCACATATACGCACAGTTGGATGGTAGAAGCACATATTAAGTGTTAGAACTAGGATACATTCACAATTTACAGCAAAGGATTTTGACTGTATTTTAGACAGGTAGGTAAACACAAATTGCATGTTTTTTGGTGAGACCGGGCTGCACAGACAATGGAGGATGATTGGACATGTTCATTTTTAACATTTCTTGTTATAAAACGATAGTACTGGAAAGTAGTTAAAGAACATGGCAAGCAATCAACTAAGGGTCAAGATATTTTACTCAAAACAATAAACACAGCTCATCTGGACCAAAAGATACTTAAACAGTATCACTTTTACAATGACCATTTAGACTATATATATATATATATTATTAAGAGTACTTTGTATCTAACTGTTGGCATCGTTCAATTCAATCTTACATATCTATTTTGGTCAAACATGCTCTCTCTACTCTAGCCTTCCTCTGTCCCTCTCTGCCTCCTCTCTCCTGTCTTGTGTGGTAAAGTTTTTCTCGGTGTTTGACGCGACAGCGAGGCATTAGTGCAGACGGGCTACTCATCCGCTCAGGGTCAGTGCACAGGGCATGGAGGAGAGGGAGAAGAGTGTGGAAAAGCGGAGAGATGGACTCTCTACAGCCAACTTAGAGGGGGCAGACAAGGCCAGATCCTTAGAGATGTGTGTCTGTGTATGTGTGTGTCTGTGTATTCGTGCATATGTATGCCAGTTGTATTGATGTATCTGTTCTCCACAGCTTTGCTTTAGAGGTCAACAAACAAGTACAAGTCTCCTCAGTGCTCACTTGCAGCTACAGATGAACAGGCATTGTCTGCGTCTCTTTCTGTCCTACTGTCTGCCTATCTAACTTCTTCACATCAAATAACCATCAGAGCAACACATGTCAAACCTGGAGGGATTAATGGTGCACAGTGTGTCCCTTTGTGTGTTTGCACTGCGATACAGTGGGTGAAGTTCAGAGTAAAAAGAAATACCCTACAGATTTGGAAAAGCCTTAAAAAAGAAGGACTGAGCATGTAAATGTTGCTCTACCATAGCATGTGTCCAGGGTATCAACAATTCAACTATGCAATAACACTGCGTCAAACAAACATACATCTCTTCCCCTAGAGGGAGCTCTATTCTGAGGGAAAAGACTGGCATGGAAATGTATGCATAATATTCAGAAGGTGCGTGTATGTATGTAAATATAAATGTATGTATTTGCATGCATAAGCAGAAATGGAAATTTTATCTCTCTCTCTTATGCACTTTGCATCTATGTCTCTTTCTCTCCTCCAGCAAGTGCAGGTAATATCCCTCTGTGGTTTCAGAGAGTAAAAAAGGAACCCATTCTCAGATATCCCAAATTCCCAGATCAATGATTCTCCTCATTACATATGGGAGCATCAAAGCCTTGTCCAAGTGCTCCCTGGTCTACTTTTAATTAACCACTGCCTCTCCCAGTGCCCCTAAATTGAAAAAGAGGAATAGACGAGGCTCTCACTCTTCCCTCCATCCTTACACCTTTCGTTTTCCCATTTACTGCCCTCTCCTGAGATCCAAAGCACTGAGCTCTTTAAGCATTTAGATCATGTGGTTTTAGTCATAGCTAAGGTAAAAGATAGCGGCTTGCTGTCTGTAAACTTTACATTAACACAGTCCTTGTGATTTTAGATTTAAATTCTAGGTAGAAAATGCCACATATTTTTAATCCCTAACCATGACCATAAAAGACAATTGTGATTTCCAAATGTCTGTTAACATCTGGATGTTCATCTCCTCATGACTGAGTTTGCTGGAAATGACAAAGGCAACGAGAAAATTTGATTGCTGTCTTGCATTCTTTTTCATCTCTTAGCAATAATCAAATGCTGCATGAGATTTAAAGCAGACAGGGCTGACTTTGCCGCAATATTTTTTTAAAAAGGGGCTCAAAATGCATTGATTTAATGTACAAAATAAATCTGTTTTGCTGGCAAAATGCAGGGGAAAATTTTTTTTATGTACAATCGTCATTCCAGCCCACTCTCCCAGATCCTCCTCCTTCCTCCACCTCACTGTGCCCTCTATACCGCCTCAGTACCATGGGTTGCAGAGCTTTCTCTGGAACTTTGGACTCCTGACATCCGCAATGGTGACTCTCTTGCCATCTTCAAATCTAGACTCATAACTCATCTGTTTAAGATCGCCTATTCACTTTAAGACCAACTACCCTGTCCTCTATTACTTATGCAATTTTTTGTAAAGTGTCCTTGGGTTTCATGAAGGGCACTTTTCAATAAAATGCATTATTATTATTACTAATATAATGAAGAAATTTCTGAAGTTGAGTTAAAACAGGTTATAACATGTAACACAGCAATACACAACTTTTTAGGAGCACATAATAGCTAAACCTTGATTGTTTTTTTACAACTAATTCTAGAAAGAAACATGTCTAAATGTCACTAAAAGCAAAAGTGCAGTCAGTAGCTTAAAGTCTTTTTTTTTTTTTTTACCTGGAACTAGAGAGTAGGACTGTGGACCGGACACGCTGGCTCCTAACTCTGCCCCTGTGCCTGGATTGGCCAAACTGTTCTTCATCTCATCCAGCCCACCTGCTAGTGAGGCCATGGCCGAGTAATCTGACGTCTGGAAAGAAGCAGAAAGCAGGAAAGTATAGATTTATTAAACAACAAAACCAAATCATGACACTGTGTTGGATGTAACATGAAGGTACAGCAGTGCCCTACACTGCATACAGCTGTGATCAATCTGTTTGTTATATCCCACCATATTTCCAACGAATTACACCTTCCTCACAGCAGAGAGCAAAGGAGCTTTTCTATGTGCACACACACACACTGACATCGAGAAACACACCTACAGCTGAGAGTTTATTGATCTGTTTACAAAGACAGGGATTTACTGTACAACCAAGTCCAACAGTCTATAACCACAGGATCAACTTGCGCTTTCTCTTCATCCCTCTCATCCTCACATTCAGGATGTACACAGCATATACACACACAAACATATATATTTACACACATACACGGTGGCATTACATAGACCAAGGCAAACACAAAGCCTCTTGTCTCCCTAGATACCAACAACAATAAGAGCTGTGATCATCTGAGTACACACACACACTCCCAATGGCTTTAACACATACTCATACACACATTATTATAGTTCAAAACTACAAACAGCAGAAGAGACTGAAGGGACAAAGTGATATGTGGTTTGTTGTTACTTGTACAGGTTTTATTCTCTCTGCAAACTCTCAAATCCTCTACCTGATGTAAAAAATGTCAAAAAGAAATATGAAGAGCTCTTGATATGTTCTCACTGTTCCCTGTTTAATTACTTTTCTTATTGTTCAAGATAAGAATAAGAGAAACTTTGGAAAACAACGACAATACAACAGTATATTCATGCATAAATTAAATGATCTTTTGTCTCTGTTACTCTGTAAAGTTTGATATTTAAATCTATCAAATTTTGCAGCAGCTACCGTTAACAACTCAAACAGACCAGAGTGCTGCTAAATGGACAGACAATGAAAACTGTCCCCTCACCTGTGGTTGACCCCAACTCAAAACCATGACCATCCATCCTTATCCTCCTGCCAGATCTGTGTTTGTGTGAGAGATTGTGAGCGAGTGTGTATGAGTGTATGTGGTGATTGAGAGTGATGATGCTGACACTGATGACCTAGTGCATATACGGATTAACCAGCAGCCCTGAGATTCACAGGGCTGCTACGTATACGATAAATCAATGACTGTTTCCTCATTAGGTCCTTTTGAGAACTGTAGTCTTTATAGACACCAAAAAACTAGTCTTAGTTGGACATATTGTCATTTCTGAGGTCCAGGTCAGGGTTTGGGCTAAGGTGTGAGTTGGAAAAAGGAAGAAATAGGTTGTTAATAAATGTGCTTTTATCTTGTTATTTATTAATAACTAAATTTATTATTTTCTTTTTCTTTTTTAGCATTTCCTCTTAGGCATTTTGACTTGTCTCTGTAAATGTGGGTAATGAAACAACAGACATTATCCAGCAACATCTGCCAGCTACAGAGAACTGAATTAGTAAACCTACACTCAAAGTGGAAATTTAAAAAAATCTATTTCTTTTAGTACAATTATTAGATTTATTCAGAAAATTAGGCAAAAGTTTATTCATGTCTTGTCTGTGATGATTAAAACCAGGAAACCATGATGGCTGACTTTACTGAGCTGCTCTCAGTCACCAGAGCTGAGATCTCCTCAGTCTGGGTTTAGATGTAAGCAGACAGCTAGTGGTTTGAATCCCAAACTCCTCATGTCTGTGTACGTTTGAGCACACCAAACCTCAAACTGCTCTAAATAAATAAACTGCTTTGCAATGAAACACACTGCATACATGACCAGCTGCTGGAGCTAACACACTGTGCTCCTTATCTTTGAGTTAAAACTCAATAAATTAGATATTTAACTGCTTTTGCACTAAGTGGCTTCATCCCTCTTTTTCCAAGTGCTGCTGCTGACAAAAGTGTGTGTGTGTGTGTTTGAGAGAGAGAGAGAGAGAGAGAGAGAGAGAGAGAGAGAGAGAGAGAGAGAGAGAGAGAG
>JBAMHW010014750.1:0-21849 GCA_037177495.1 Rhadinocentrus ornatus | reverse complement strand
CGTTTGGCAGCGGTAATGCATTGCTATAAAGTTTTTTCCAACCGCCCAACATGCCCTAAACATTCGCATTCTTTCTTCTTCACATTCGTCCTTAATTCTTCTGCTTTTTTGTTCCCTTCCTGATTCTCTTCTTCTCTGGTTTGTTTCTTTCGCTGGTCGCATGTCAGCTACTTTGCTCAGCACTGCCCCCGCGATTTCTGGTGGTATTGCTCTGTCCTATGTGTCTAGATAATTAGAAGTCTAGATAAGCTCCCTGATAACAGACCAAATTACACGCGTAACCAACGCAGAAGAGGGACGAAACTGTCCGTCCGTCTGCTTATCTGTCTTCTGCATCGACCATAAATGGGCCTTAAGGTAGGAAGTGGACTCAAAAACATACTGGAGAGGCAGGAAACAGATAAGTGCAATAATCTGGGATTTAATACAACTAATAAACTTACAAAGTAAAACCAAGATCTGGCAAAGAGTAATAGAAACCAAGGGGTATATATTTTGAGGCTAACTAACAAGGAAAAGGTGAAGCAAATGAGCTAATTAAACCATGTGTGGTGAACAGGAAGTAAAGAGAACAGAAAATACAAATGTGTGACTAAAAATAAACAAAAAAACGGAAAACAACAGAAACTAAGGAAGATATATTAAACAAAAACCAATGTCTTCTACATTTAGTTTAATTTAGTTCAAGGGTAAGATAGGTTATTCTTTTTTGAGCAAAATTTTAGGTAAATAACAAAATTTGGTAAAACTTTTTAATGATTTGATTTCAAATAAAAAATGGAAAATAGAATTTCCACATTTTTCAAAAGAAAATGACAGCAAGAAGTCAATTTTACTAAGAAACAAAACAAAGAACAAAAAACAAAAAACAAAGCAAAGCAAATTTGATACAGCATTATTAGATCTTAAAAGGTGCTTTAAGTCACAAAAAACACTCCTCTGTCATCATACCTAGTGGCCAAATCGCATAGATAGTGCCCTTTTGACTGAACCACTTCCAGTCCTTTCTGTTCGACCCACTCCAGCTGGTTTGGTCCTTGATAGTCCAGTAGTCCCTTTTTTTTATTTTCAAAAGTTTCTCTGATACCTTTGAAGTCCGTTGGTGTTTGTGAGGAGCCATCTGCTCTGAGATCACATGGTTAGACCTTTTGATTTCAGGTCGAGATCACTATGGATAGCCACTAAGCAAACATCTGAACCTCGTTGTTAGACTACATTGATAGTTTCTATGCAGCTGTTTACTATGTTATTGACTACAAACATAATAAGATAGTACAATATGCTTCTTCTGGTGTTTGGCAGTGGTTAGTAAACAACGATATAATCACACAGTCACTGTTGCAGGGTTTTTAAAAATGGCAGGGTCCAAGAGTTGCTCTCATGACTCATCCGGTGTAGACACTCCCTGGCCAGTTTTCATTTTCAGCCTAACTCAGCTTGCTTGGAACCCTGGCCAATTAGGTACTAAACAAAGTATCTACTCAGCCAGGGAAAGCCCTGGTAGGAAAGCCCACTAACTGGGTGGAGTAGGGTAGAGCTGAGGAGATATTAACAGGACTGGTCCAAGCCTTTTTGGGGCCCTAAGCAGAGTTTGAATATGGTGGGGAGGGAGGGCTGCCAACAACTCAGCACCACTGGTGCACACATATTACTGATGCTTGATAATTTCATACACGTTAAATGTAACAAACACATTCATTTGCACTTTTGTGTAGTTGGCTTTTATCGTACATGTCATTGTGGCTATGGTTAAACCTTACTTTAAATTTACTAGGTAGCAAATTCAGAAAAATGGTCAAGTATAGTAATTTTGCATGATTGGCACAAAACCATAAAGAAAGAATAAAATCAAATTTTTGTGTGCGTTACCATCTTTATTCATATTATTTAATGATATTTTTTATTCACCTGGGGCCCCAGTTTGGTGAAAGCCCCAAACAGCGACTTAGTTTGCTTATGCTATGGGTTGGCTCTGAAGTCAAATATAACTACTGATGAGAAATTACTGTTAACAGCAAAGCATAAAGAAAAAGAAATAAAAAAACAAGTATACAAGAGTTTTACCTTTTCTACTTTGAGATTCAACAGATGCTGAAGTTGACAGTTGAGATGAACCCAGAGCTGAGTCTGGCATATGGCAGGACCTTGCAAATCTGAGTAGCTCAGGTTCAGGGTTGGGTAGCCCCCTACAAAGTTACAAGTTTTTAGGTTTTAGGAGACCTTCAAAAAAAAAAAAAAAAAAAATTTAAATTATGTTTTTTTTTTTTTGGTTTGTTTAATTTTGATACCCAAGTATAAAGTCTATGCTCCAAGCAGTTCTTCATTTTTTTTCTTCTTTTCCTTTTTTGCTTTATAAATAATTATCAGGTATTATAAGGTGATGTGTTGCTTAGCATTGTTGCTTCACGGCAAGAAATGTGCTGGTTCAGACCTTGGCTGAGGTCCTTCTGTGTATAGTTGTGGTTCCAACATTCAAAAACACTTATTTTAGGTTAATTTGTGATTGTTAATTCACAGTGGGAGTGAATGATTCACATTTATATCTGGTGTCCATTGTGTGTAACTGGAGTTAAAAATGTTAAAAGCAGAAAACTAAATAAACCTAAAAACAATAACAACAAATTATAATGATAAATATGAAAGTTTAACTAAAGGGCCATACAGGCAGATGGGAAGACATCTGTCTGAAAGGAATAATTTACCATGTCTAAAAATGCATGCTCCGAGTGGACACAGGGACATATGTCCTTTCTCTGGCATGGAAGCACTGAATGACTGACTGATATTCTGAATTTGTTTTAGTAAAGAATGAAGCAAACTCATTACAGGCCTGGTTGGATAGAAGTTCCGGGGTTACTGACACAGAAGGATTAGTTAGCCTGACAACACTAACGAACAAAGCACGAGCATAACTGCTGTTCTCAGCAATGATATTATTATTATTTTATTTATTTATTTTTTTAACGTGTCTTGTCCAGCATCTTAGTAAGCCAAATGATAGTCTGGTTGCTGTGTTGTGCCGAAGAAATTTGCTCTGCCAAGGGGAGGTTTATGGATATAAAGCTCCTCTTGATAATCTGATTCATTTGTTTATTTACTTTGATGTAGATGTAGATCCAGAATCCTGCACTAGTGGAGCAAACCTGCTCTGTAGTTGCATATTGGGTTGTTAAGAACAAGACTTTTGCTTTACTTTTGACAACTGGCCATGACTGTGTCTTGCTAGGGAGAGGGGTTGAGGAGGTACTTGGTCTGGATGACAGAGCAGCCAGCCGGCTTTGCACCAAAAGCATTCCAGGGAGGACTATCAGTACAAGAGTTTTAACTTGTACACTGTCCTCTTGTTTCTTTCCAGTCATGTTTGTGCTAATTATCTGTGTGCTAGCAAGACCGTATCTGCTGTTTTTCATTAATGGTTACGTTGAAGCATTTAAACACAATCCATTCATTTCCCCATTCACCTCGAGTAGTTGAATCTTTGTTTCCAGCATGGTGATCTTCTGCATAAGTTTGTAATAGTCATCTATAAGGAGGGGGGACATCTTGCGGCTAGTTAGCTCCTGAGTAACTGTAGATAAAGCTTCTGCTATTTGTAGGCCACGCTAAAGTGACACTGACAAGATTGTAAGAGTCATTGGTATCGTCTGGCCTGGGCATTCCCGGCTGAAACCCCGAACATTTCTTATCAAGCCATGAATGGTTTTTCACCCCAGAAGGAATACGTTTACTCTAACTGAGCCGCCTAAAGAAGATGGTAGTTTTGTTATTTCCTGGCTTCTGTGAATGCAACACAAGTACAAAAATATGACCAATCGCAGAGGAATTTTATGGTAGTGGGGAATCTGCCGTGTTTTATTGGCTGACAGCCCGGCGTCACACAATAACACACAATAAAACATTTTGCAACATTTGATTTAAAAACTTGATTTACTTTGAATGCTTAGCTACCATATAATTAAAAAACCTTTCCTGTCTCTTTGCATTTCCATTAATTTATTCAGGAAAATAAAATGTTTTTATTATGTTTGCTTTCTGGATTTATCATATACACAAATATTTGCATGCAGGCATAATATCCAAGTATCCAGATAGGAGAAATTTAATACATTTCAATCTTTGAGTAGCATATTTCATAATTAAAACTATATAATTGAGGCAATTCCCCCCAAAAAATGACACTTGGCTAATCATGTTGTAAAGTCACTTCCCTTTTAAGATTACCTTTTGATAACATCTATTATGATTAAACAAATCTGATGTTATACTCGGTTTACAGATAACAGAGAAGACAGGACAGAGAATGAGGAGATGACAACGACAGACACCGAACAAAACAAGACAGATGGAGGAGATGAAAATAACTACGAGGAAGACCAAAATACACAAAAGGCAACAGGTAGCAACTGAAATCAGTGATTTGGGGACTGCAGACACAGGGCCACGGCAGTTGAAACATCACTGCTTTCCATCAAGCATGTTTGGCAAGCAAAAAAGAGCATTTCAGTCAACTTGGTTCACAACATTAGAGTGGCTGGAATACTCTGTAACTGGCAATGCAGCATAATGCTTTGTTTGTAGATTATACGGCAAACCAAGACGAGCAAGGGATAAAAAGACACACTCAGCACCTCAGGTTACAGTAACTGGAAAAGAGTCTTTCAGAGAGCATGATAAATATATCATACATAAGGCCTCAATGATTCACTGGAAGTGCTTTAAAGCCACACAAGTCCATGGAGACATCACAGAGCAGCTTCAAGCAGCACATGCAAGTGAGATATTGGATCGTAGAGAATATCTTACACGCGTAGCAGCAGTGACAGCCTTTCTCGGGAAACAAGGACTTCCTTTTAGAGGCCACAATGAAACATTGGACTGTGACAAGGGGAACTTTTTGGAATGCATGGAGGTTCTTGAGAAGTTTGTTCCTTTTCTTAAAATATATAAACCAACTTCTTGTGCAACTTACCTTTCACCCTCGTCCCAAAATGAAATGATTCAAAACACCTCTGATGTCATTATTTCAAGAATAATCTCTGAAATTAAAAAGGCAAATATGTTCTCAATAATGGTGGATGAAGCAAGGGATCATCGGTCAAAGCAGCTTACACTGTGTGTGCGATATGTCTCTCCACAAGGCTTGGTAAAGGAACAATTCCTTGGATTTTGACAGCTTGATGCATTTTATGCCAAGTCCATCACTGACACCATAGAGCTGCAACTTGACAAACACGGAATAGGACACCTAAAATGTGTTGCTCAATCCTATGATGGTGCCGCCGTTATGAGTGGAGCAGTGAGTGGTGTACAAGCTTGATTCAGAGAGAAGCATCCAGAGGCACTGTATGTTCACTGCTATGCCCATGAGCTTAATCTGGTCCTTTGTGCCACTTGTAAAGCCATCCCAGAGGCACGTGACCTCTTCGAACTCCTGGAGTGTCTCAACTCTTTCTTTTCCACATCTCTTGTCCACCATCAGAAATTGCAAGAATTTCAAAGGAAACTTGAGGTGGGGGACAGGCAACTTGTTCAGTTGTCAAAGACTCGCTGGGCATGTCAGATTGAAAGTATGAATGCCACTCTACAGAACCATCCTACTTTGATCCAGACACCTCTAGCTAAGGGGCTGGAAAGCAAGCTTTGCAGATTAAACACACTCTACATGCTTGTCATGTTCCAAACATTGCTCTCAGTAACTAAAGGCCTGCACAAATACTTACAGAATGGGACAATTGACTTGGAGCAGGCAATGAAATATAAAATGGCAGTTCAGGGTTAGAGATGTTGTTTACATTGTCATGTTTAAGTTTGAAAATAAATACATATTGAAGCACATATTCCAGTATTTGGCTTTAAACAAGGTGCCACAATGCTCAAGAAAGCTTAAATAAAAAGCCTTTTTTTGGTTCTCCAAGATTCCTATGCGACTGTGTAGGCTAAGCCCCCAATGTTCCCAGGTGCAGGAAACACCCCTGGTAAGGGTTTTAAAAATAATAGTATCCAACCAAATCTACCATAAAATACAGTCCCAGTGATTAATGAGTATCTAGGACTTGTTGCCAATAAATTCCGTGAGTAGAAAAACAAGAAAATTGGCAGAAAAATGCAAGCAGAGGGGAGAGTATAGCAGCAAAGCTTCAGCAGGGGAACAGAAGCAGAAGGCAATGATCACTAGTTCATCAGAGACACAGATTACTAGTTCCTCAGAGACACAGATAAATCTGATCTTCAGCAATAAACCTGACAGACTTCCCAAATCCTTTAATTTCATAACTAGTATGTCAGACCATAATCTGACGCTGACAGTGAGAAAGCTGACTAAGAAACAATTACTGTAGAGACAGGAGGGTAAAGGTTCCTATAATGTAATTCATAAAAGTCTAGCTGGCCTACTTGGGTATAATTTAAAAACCTTGGCCTGGACAGATGTTTTACAATACGATAGTGCTGAACTAGCATTTAAAGTTATGATAACCAAAATAAATCAAACAAAACTTTTGTAGGAGGGTCTGCTACTTGTGCAAAAAGTGCAATTCACCATGGTTAAAGAAGCAGATAATCTAAGTTACTACATGACAAAAGAACTTTTCAAGGTTGGTGTAACCAAGTAATAAATTAATTAGGCAAGCTAAAGCTGACTTCTTCATTAAGCTAATCGGTGAATATATAATAAAGCCATCTGGGAAAACATAAAAAAGATCATGAAAGTAAACAAACTCTAAATTGTATATAAAGGATAAGTCAGAAGTGATAGAAGATAGTAACAAATAGCAACAAATTTAACACATACTTTGGAAACTCTGTACAGTGCCTCGCTAGGAAGTTTGGGAATAGATTTAACCAATGAATAAAGCACACCGGTCTTCACAATAGAGTGTATGTTTGAAGCTGCATTCCAAAAAGCACTTGATAACTTAAAACAGTTCAAGTCAAAGGACGCCTTTGACCTTGACTCTCGCTTTTATGGGTCCAGCTTAAGTAAGCCAATAACCAATTCAATAAATCTGTCAGTAACAAAATCATGCTTCCCAGTTCCTTGGAAAACTGCCATAGTGACACCTGTATTTAAGTCAGGCAACAGTACTGCTCTTTTAAACTATAGGCCTTTCACTATCCTTCCAATAGCCTCTAAGATTGCAGAAAAGATTGTGTGTAACCAGCTAGTCCTACACCTAAACAAAAGTACAATTATCTCACACCCAATCCAATATGGTTTTCGTAAATATCACTCCACAGAAACAGCAACTTTTTATTTTGTGGAGCAGATTGAAAGCTACCTTCATAGTGGTGGCGTAGTCGGAGCAGTGTTCTTAGATTTTACAAAGGCCGTTGACACCAATAATCAAGAGGTCCTATTGACAAAAATTTTTCATTTAATTTCTCTGTTGATGCATTTAACTACATGGCATACTATTTAGAGAATAGACAGCGGCATACTAAATTACTGAAGTGCTCAGCTAATTTACACTGCACAACTGAAGTCGACAAGGTCAATGTTAGGACAAATTTTATTTAGCTTATATATAAATGATTTTCCGCAGGTGTGCCCAGATGTTAACATTCAAATATATGCCAATGATGTGATTATTTTTACACATGCAAGAGCAAGTTGCATCTAAATTAACAGACACCATGTACAATGTGTCTGGCTTGTGAAATCATGTTTAACTCTTAATGTAAGTATAACAGATTGCATATGTTTTCCGTTAAGACATTTTGTTTGATGAGGGAGTTATAAAATATGTAAAGCCCCTAAATATTTAGGAATTATTATGGATAGTAAATTGTCTTTTAAAAAACAAGTCAGCACAGTAATAACAAAGGTAAAGCCCAATTTGAATAATTTTAAGAGCATCAGGCATCAAATTTCCATGTCTCCTGCAAAACCTTTTCTACATTCCATGATACTTCTTCACTTGTCATATTGCAAACAACTTGCTCACAAGCAGGGGTGATACTCTCTCTACAAACAGATCTTAAAAATGTAAAATCCTCACCCTTGGAACAACTAAAAGGCCAGTACCAGAAAACCTCAAGGACTGCAAGTTTTTATGATTTAAAAGAAGGTTCGATAAATAAGAGGGCCCCAGACCATTAAGACATTAATTAACTACTAATTGAACCTTAAAATCAGTCCTGAAATGCACAGGGAGCCAATGTAGCGATTTTAGAACTGGTGCAATGTGTTCCCGCCCTCTGGTCTTTGCCAGAACTTGTGCCACCAAGTTCTGAGGTACAGAAGGGCATTACAATAATGTAATCTACAAGAAATAATAGCATGCATCAGCAACTCTGTGCTGGCTGTCCATTACTGTTACTGCAGTGGATCTAAAACACTGCCATTTTATTTAATCACAGGTAAGAACGCTAAGGTAAGAAGGGTTAAAGGAGAAGGATTCTAGGGGCCCATGATTGACATCTGATACTCAATGATAAACTTACAATCACACAAACATTTTGTCACAGTTCTGCTGCTTGTGTTTTTCCTGAGCTTTAGATGGGACAGAGCAGGTTTCAGAAAGCTTTGAATGGAGTATGTTCTGCTCCTGCCTCCACAGCTGTTCTCCATCTGCCCTCATCTTGCTTCCCTTTATGAGGACTGCAGGAGCAACCAGACCATGCCAGATTGTCTCATTGCTTTGTGTGTTGATTTGCCACTCCGGGATTTCTTTTCACCTCAGCTGCCAGCCTTCCTCCACCTGCCATCTACCTGCCTGTTTGCCCCACCACCTGCTCAGGAACCCCAGCAGCTACCCTTTCCTCCAGTCAGGATTTTCACCAGGATACTATAAGCCACCCTCTAAAAGATCGAATTTTTTGATTTTCTGCCTGACCAGAACTGCACTAATTATTTCCCTCTCCTCCTCCCACTCCTCACAATAGTCTGCTATTGGGTCCTTACCTCCTTTGTTTCTGAAGGCTTGACTGTAGCCGTGAAAACACAATCTGGCCAGCGAGATGGACCCAGCAGACGCCTGGAAATCTGCCTTGTCCCGAACAGGGAATCATGCTCGGTTAGCATGAGAAGGCATTACGTTCTCTGGATGAACAACAGGTTTCCACCAACCACAGGTTAAATCAAGTGTTTGAATTGCTTAAAGATATTCATGAGCGACTCTCTGCTTCCCCTCAAGAATCATCCCCTCCTGCTGACCAACCAGCCCCTTGTCCATTTGCTTGTGACCATTCTAGAGAACCTGTGTTCCGAGATGCTTCCCCCTACCACTCCAGATCATTTCTCCGGTGACCCCAAGAAATGTGGTGGTTTTCTGCTCCAGTGCTCATTAGCCATTACTCACTCCTCACACTGTTTTTCCACAGATCCTTTTAAAATCTCTTACATAATTGGGCTGCTGAGAGACAGGGTGCTAGATTTGGCTTTGGCATATTTCCATTTCAACTCCCTGGATTCTCTTCCATTCGCATCCGTCTTGGGGGACTTTGGGGTCAAAAGCCCTTTGACCACCCACTACATGAGCAAAATGTTGTACAGTGGCTTCTGAACTTGAGACAGGGGAATGAATCGGTGGCAGATTTTGTGATTGAGTTTCGCATTCTAGCTGCAGAGACAGGGTGGCCCCCTAATGGCCTCCAGGGAGTTCTCCTAAATGCCCTTAACAGTCAAATAAAGGACTTGCTTGCATCCCGAAAGACACCATCATCATTTGAGGATCTTGTCAGCATGGCTATATGCATCGACTAGCTGAGGGGAGAAGGGAGAGGAACACCCACACTAATCACCCATCTTTACGGCGACCTCCTTGTGATGGTTTCACTTCCTTGCTCCCCAGTCCTAGTACTTTAACCCCGCGCCCATGGAGGTAGGACGGGCCCACCTCAGCCCCGAGGAGTGGCTTCGCCGCATAAAGGCTAACGAGTCTGTGTACTGCAGCTCGAAGGACCATTTCATTGCTGCTTGTCCAGTGTGGCCAAAAGACAAAGCCCACCAGTAGGGGCAGGATTACTGGTGGGTGGAACACAAAGATTAACTTATCCACGCCTAACCCTTCCGGTCATGATCCAATTGGGCAACACCACTCAAGAGCTTATGGCTCTTGTAGACTCTGGGGCTGAACAGAATCTTCTGGACCCTGGTGCTGCCTCCCGTCTTCATCTTCCCCTGGAGCTCCTGTTTTCACCCATCACAGTCTCTGCCCTGGATGGCAGTATATTGACCAAGATCATGCATAAGACCAAACCCATTCCCTTTAACGTCTCTGGAAATCACAGGGAGGTTATTGAGTTCCTCCTTTTTCCTATTTCCAGTGTTCCCCTTATCCTTGGACTTCCCTGGTTAGACTTGCACAATCCACACATTCTCTGGTCTGAATACAGAATTGAGAGTTGGAGCACTTTCTGTCATTCCAACTGCCTGAAGTCAGCCCTTCAGTCCCATTGTCATCTTCCCTCTGACTCAGTACCATAAGTGGATCTGTCTCTAGTTCTCCCTGAATACCACGACCTCGGCACTGTGTTCAGTAAAGATGAGGCTCTTTCACTTCCTCCTCACCATCCCTACAACTGTGCAATAGACCTTCTGCCTGGGGCACCTTTGCCTTCTAGCAGGCTATTTAACATGTCTCATCCTGAGCGTGAAGCTATGGAGCATTATATCTGGAATCCCTAGCAGCGGGAATAATTAGGTCTTTGTCATCACCAGTAGGAGGTGGGTTTTTTTTCATGCAGAAGAAAGATAAGAGCCTGAGACATAGCATTGACTATCGGGGGCCTAAACAAGATAACTATTAAGAACAAGTATCAGTTTTTGAACCCATCCATGGAGCAACTATCTTCACCAAGCTTGATCTCCGCAATGCCTATCATTTAGTCAGAATTCGTGAGGGGGACAAATGGAAGACAGCGTTCAACTCATCTCTAGGTCACTTTGAGTACTTGGTCATGCCATTTGGTCTCACAAATGCTCCAGCGGTTTTCCAACCCCTCTTAAATGATGTTCTGAGAGATTGAATCTGTTATCTAGACGACATCTTGATCTACTTCAGGACACCCGATGAAAACAGTCAACACGTCCGGAGGGTATTACAAAGGCTCCGGGAGAACCGGCACTACGTCAAAGCTGAGAAATGTGAATTTCTTGCCACATCAGTTACCTTTCTTGGTCATATCTTCCGGAACGGGCAGGTGAAGATGAATCCAGCCAAGATTAAGGCAGTGGCAGATTGGCCAATACCATCCAACCACAAGCAGCTCCAAAGGTTCTTGGGTTTTTCTAACTTTTACTGCAGATTCAGTCGCAACTACAGTGCAATCACATCTCCACTAACCAATTTAACCTCTGTGAAAACTCCTTTTTCCTGGAACCCTGATGAAGAACTGGCATTTCAACGACTTAAGGAGAAGTTTACAGCACCTGTCCTCATCCAACCAGACCCTGATTGGCAGTTTGTTCTGGAGGTGGATGCCTCTGACTCAGGGATGGGAGCAGTATTGTGTCAGAGGTCGGAGTCGGAAGGTAAGCTGCACCCATGTGCCTTTTTCTCACGACGATTGTCAGCTGCGGAGCAAAATTATGATGTGGGCAACCACGAATTATTGCGATAAAACTGGCTCTATAGGAATGGAGACACTGGTTGGAAGGAGCCAAACAGACCTTCATTGTGTGGACTGACCACAAGAATCTCACCTATCTCCAGAGTGCCAAAAGGTTAAATTCACATCAAGCACGTTGGTCCCTGTATTTTGAACTGTTCAACTTCTCTGTAACCTACCGTCCAGGTTCCCGCAACATCAAGCCAGATACCCTTTCATCTCCTCCTCTTCTCCTCCGATGAAGAACCAGAGGAACCTAGTCGGATCCTTCCTTCAACCTGTCGAGTAGGAGGGGTTTCGTGGCAAATCCAGGAACAGATCTGTCAGGGGCTGGCTGCAGACTTTGACCCTGGCAATGGACCCCTTGGTCGATGGTTCGTGAAAAATGCCATTTTAGTGGGGTGCGTGAGATATATTTAGTAGTTTGAATATTCATTTTAAATACATTTTCCAAGACAAGTGTAATTTACACAAGTAGTGAAAAAACTGCTGCTTTGACACATGAACCATCTGGCCAGCGAGATGGACCCAGCAGACGCCTGGTCTTGGTCCTGGCAAGAAAGTTCATTAGATGTACATAAAAGAAGAGTCGTTTAGGTTGAATTGGAATAAAATATTAAACATTGGTAAGATTTTCAGCTGATTTGATTTAAGTATTTGAGTTAAAAAAAAAAGTTATATGGAGAAAAGTTTGAAACTGTTACATAATTGTCAATATGGTTCTTCACCAATATTTCACTTCACTTTCACTTTCACACACACACACACATAAATATATATATATATATATATGTGTGTGTGTATGTATGTCTGTATATATATATATATATATATGTAGTTTCTACGCAAATGTAAAGTGATGTGAGAAATGCACCAAAGCAACTGAGAAAAACTGTAAAAACACTATTGGCAAAGTGCACTAATAATTGGCATTCTAGTTTAAGGACAAAATCTTGGGTATTTCTGAATAGGAAGGCATATCAATAAAAGTGCAGCAGAAACTGCAAGCAGACAGGAACATGAAGTCTCTAGATTGCTAAAAGAACATTTTTAAGGCGTACAGTTGTCATTTGTTCCATTCATGTCACATTTTTGTTTCTGTTTTTCCCATGTGTTTTCTGTGCTGACTTGTTTACATTTTTCTCTGTTTTTTTCTATAGTTCTGGTTTCTGTTGTTTTCTTGTGTGTCTCATCAATTTCATCCTCCTGTCCTCATTTTTTATTTTTTTTTCTATCACCTCATCAGTTCCACCTGTATCTTGTTCCCCGTTCAGTCCTATTATAGTCCCAGTCCTCTTTTTCTTGACAATATAAATGATTGATTTTTATGTTGTTACCCATGTTCCACTGTTTGGAATTCAACTCTTTGGATTCATTTGTTACTTCCATGGACCCCGGACTTCCTCCTGAATGTAATTTTATAGCGGTTTGGGCACTTTGGCACATGCAGATATTTTCCTCCCGAGACGTAGCTAAATGACAGGGTTGACTGCATTTCTCTTTCTTTCAAAATTTAAAGCTACTTCTTGCTGATCAATTTTCTCTAAAGTATGTATCACATTTCAGTGTTGTTTTCAATCATCTCCAAAGTTTTTCCTGCACTGCTGGGAAGTTTATTATACCTTTATTTTGCAAAATAGAGAGAAATGAGAGAGAGAGAGAAATGTTCTAATCCTCCTGGTTTCAATCTGCTCACTGCAGATATATTTTTTTAGAGTCCTTCTTGTAAGGTGACCACATGTATTAGAGTTTTAGCTGTTGAAAGATGTCTTAAAAGCAAATGGGGTCCAGCGAAAGCAACACAAAATGTGTGACAAAGGCCACATGTTAGGAAATGGTTTAAGTTTCTGCAATAGAAAACTACAGTTATTTCTCAGCGTTGGAAGGCAGAGATACAATAGCTGTGAGTCTGTAAGTAATAAACAGATAACTGGTCAAAATTAATCCTGAGGCTATTAAAAAAAACAGAAACAGGCCTTAAAAGACAAAATCTCTCACTTGGAACACATTTTAACACATTTCAGATGTGTTATTCTTCAATTAGTCATGGGAAGATGAAAAAAAAAAAAAAATTTATACCCAGCTTTTAGGTGTAATGAATACTAAGCATGTGATTCACTTCAAAATGGTCTTAGTTAAATGGGTGTCTTGATCAAAACAAGTTTGGTGTTTAGGGGAAGGCATATCTTGTGCATTTCTGAAATTTTATCAGTAGGATTAGGGATGGATATTCGTCCAGCAGATTACTCCTACAGATAACTGGACTGTTATTAATCTTCAGGAACATCCTGAATTTCATCTGCTTCCGCTATGTGAAATCAAATAGGAATTTAAGTAATACTTACCATCTCTAGAGCTGCAGACTTATGTGGCTAAAGTAAACCATGTTGTTCCAAAGAGGAATTTAGTAAAATCCACTGTTCATTTATAAATAATAGTGTGATTCATTAAGCTGTCATACTTCTGATCATAAAATCATGAGAAACTTATTTGAAAAAGTTGTTTTTAATTTCCATCTTCCTCAAGGGAGAGGGCTTTCTAGAGACCCGTACAACATGGAAATGTACATTCACTTGTCACATAATTTGTACAGGTCTCAATATTGTATAGAACTGGAGTTTAGTGCTTTAAAACTCAATACAAAACTCAAATGTAAACAGTGGTGGACTATGCCAAAGATTAAAACTAAGGGTGTCAAAAATAACACTTTCATACTGGTAACTGATTTATGTAATTTATTGGTTTAACTTAATTTTTAATTGAAATGTATTTAACGCATGCGCAGCATCCATCATTAATGACCGCGAGGCATTGAAGTGTCTAGAGGCAATATGGAAAAGGGTGAGTTGACTAGCTCTATGCATGAATTTGAGTATGGAATGAAAATGTTTTAACACCCACACATTACCTGCATAAAAAAAAACAAAAAAGAAACAGAACTGTAATGTAATTTAGCACAAACATCACTGTTTTGGTCGTCTAGTGTTTTTGGACTTGCTAGCAATAGTAAGCTAAATTTACCAGTCTCATGTCAATCAGATACATGTCACTATCACGTGAAGCTGAAGAATTAAAAATGTAACAGCAGCCTATTTCAATTAGATATTGTTTGCCTTTATTTCTTATAAATTTTCAGTATTAATGAGGCTTGCTAGTGAAACAGCTGTCATCAGACAGCCATGTACACATCTTTGAAGATAGATCAGGTTCAGATATCTAGTAAAAGTGAAACAGCAAAAGGAAACAAGGAGACGCCTTCTCTAAATCATTGGTTCTGTGCGGATGTTGGAGACACTGGTCTGATCATTTATGAGTCATGGATGCGCTGACATAAATTATGAACAGGCTTTAAAATACAAATCAGGGCAGGACCCTTCACTAACAATATAGCTGACATGTGGTGGGTGGGTGCCTTCTGGGTTCATTGGCAGCGGTAGCTGTGTGGCCTGGTCGTGGGGGTTGGTTGCTCATGGCCTGTCTTTCCCTGGGGGGCCACCCAGGGAGCAGGATACTTGCAGGTTATTGTTTAGAGTTATTGTTTATAGTGTGGGGCACTGTCGTTAGCACCTTCTCTTTACAACCAGTTGAGGCTGTGACGCAGGTCACACCCACTGTGTACTGCTCAGGGCAAATAAAGATAGAGGCGGTGATTTTAAGAAAAATCCCGTATAAAAGAGAGAATTTGTTTGACTTCAGCAAAACAAGCACTGATTTCAATTGTGCTGGTAAGGTCAGTTAGGTGAGCTACTGTTTGAGTTTCTGTCTTGGTTTCCGGTTATTGTTTACATTGCTAGTGTGGGGCTCTGTTGTTAGCACCTTCTCGCTACAACCAGTTAAGGCCGTGATGCAGGTCACACCCACTGAGTACTGCTCAGGGCAAAGCAGATAGAGGCGTTTTTAGCCGGTTGCAATCAAGCAAAGTGGCTGTGTCGGTTTCAGGTACTTTAGATGAGTACCTTTAGACCCAGAAGAGTCAGTGAGGCATCAGCCCTTGTGTCAGCCCACATAGGGTAAAGACCTGCGAGTCTACCTACGCAAGTCCATCGAGCAAGCGCACAAGCTTTAACTGCCCCACAACCAAATCAACGCACAATGTGCTTCAAACCCATCCCTGTCAGACATGGGTTCAGACCAAGGCGTGTCACCCGTAGACACCGTAATCCGTATAACCTGTCCTTTCCAATGACATGCACGTCAGCCACATCCTCAGTCACCTTTGGTCTCTGGAACTGTTAGTCTGCAGTGAACAAAACAGAATTTATCAGTTCATTGATAAATCTCTCAGACATTCAGGTCCTACCCCTGATTGAGACCTGGATCCGTCCAGAAAACACAGCTACCCCAGCTGCCCTTTCTGTCAATGCAGAATTTACCCAAACACCTCGACCGGCTTGACGAGGAGGTGGTATGTGAATTCTTATTTTTAAAATGTGGAACTTTACCTCTCTCCGTCCTATAGCTAACTGCTCATCACTCGAGTAGTAAAGGTCTCCACACCCATCACTGCATACATTCTGGTCATTTTCTGCCCACCCTGGAAGCAGTATTGATAAGTTTGTCTCTAAAATGGACATGATTCTCTCTGATATCCCTGATGATGGCTCACCGCTAATTGTCATGGGAGACATGAACATTTACATAGGCAAACCACAGGCAACTGACTTTCTGGATCTCATCTACTCTTTCAATCTTAAACTGGTACAGACTATCTCCAACACACAAAGCTGGCAATACTCTTGACTTGGCGCTAACCAGAAACTGCTCCACAGCCGACCTGTCCGTCACCCCAGTGCACCTCTCAGACCATTTCGTGGTTAAATTCTCAGTCTTCCTTCCTCATGTCACTCAAGCAGCTCCAAAAATGGTGTCTTACTTGAGATCTTTCAGACCTATGCAGCTGTCTGATGAGGTTTACTCTACCCTCCCTTCCCACTCAAACTTCTCCTTGCTGTCTGCTAATGAGGCTACAGAAACACACTGCTCCTCTCTTGCATCCTCTCTGGACATACTCTGTCCTCTGGTGTCAGAATCAGCTAAACAAAATCCTCACAGTCCATGGCTCACCGAGGTTCTTAGGAATAACAGAGCCTCAGGGCTGCAGAAAGAAAGTGGCGCAAAACAAAAGACCATGCTGACTTGTCTGAGTACCGGCAAAAACTTGAATCTTTCACATCCGGCCTAAAGGCTGCCAAGATAGCCTTTCATCAGAACAAGATCTGCAATACTCCCAACACATGACAACTGTTCATGGCGTTTAACTCTCTTCTATCTCCACCACCTGCTCAGCCTCCCACTGTGTTTACTGCAGAAATGTTTGCTTCTTACTTCACTGAAAAGGTTGCTACCATCAGTAACCAATTCACTGAGCCTGACCAACTCAACCTAACCAAACTAGCTACTGGTGCCTCACTCTGCTCTGTCCTCTGTCGACCTGTCCTCTTGATCCTGTCCCTACCAACAACCTGCAGAGCATTCTACGTACAATCACATCTGCAGTAACCCATATTATCAACTTCTCTCTTAAATCCGGGGTCTGTCCCTCTCCCTTTAAGAAAGCTCGGGTAACCCTGCTGCTGAAAAACCCCACACTAAACCCAGCCCAGGTTGAAAACTACCGGCCGGTCTCACTGCTTCCGTTCATGTCTAAACTACTAGAGCGTGCCGTCTTCAGTCAGGCCTCACAGTTCCTCCAAGGCAACAATCTGTTCGATCCTTAGCAGTCTGGGTGATCTTGTCAATCCTTATACTGCTGGATCTGTCTGCTGCCTTTGACACGTTTAAACGTCAGATCATCCTCTCCACACTCTCGGAGCTTGGCATCTCAGGATCTTTCCTGGCGTGGTTTACGTCCTACCTCACAGGAAGATCCTTCAAAGTATCTTGGTGAGTGGGAGTGTCTAAATCACATGGGCTGACAACAAGGGTGCCTCAGGGCTTGGTGCTTGGCCCTCTTCTCTTTTCACCACACACCTCCTCACTCGGTGCAGTCATCAGCTCTCATGGCTTCTCCTACCACTGCTATGCAAATGACACTCAGCTTTTCCTTCCCACCTGATGAAACAACCGTCTCAATGCGAATATCAGCATGCCTTGTTGATATCCCTGCATGGACGAAGGCTTGCCACCTTCAGCTAAGACAAAAACCAAGCTCATTGTCTAGATAAGCGTGACGCTTGACTCTATCACGCTTGTGCCCATGTCTTCTACCAGGAATCTTGGTGTCATGGTACACAAACAGCTGACCTTTAAGGACCATGTTGCCTCGGTTGCCCGGTCTTGCCGATTTGCTCTCTACAACATCAGTAGGACCAGACCCTACCTGACAAATGGTACATCTCCTCTTCCAGGCTCTGGTAATTCCATGCTTTGACTACTGCAGCTCTTTACTAGCAGGCCTGCCTGCTTGCTTAGTTAAACCTCTGCAGATGATCCAGATCGCAGCAGGACATCTGGTCTTCAACCAGCCCAGAAGATCTCATGTCACTACGATGCTAATCTTCTTCACTGGCTTCCTCTGTTGTTCCCTGGTGGTGGAACGATCTAGCAAACTCCGTCCGATCCGCAGAGTTCTTATTTACTTTTAAGAGCAAACGTAAGACTAACTTGTTTAAGGCGTATTTCCGCACTCAGCTTAACTCTTCTACTCGTCGGAATGAATTACAAAGGGTCCAGCTCTTTGGCTCAACTCAGTACTTAATAAGCTGTTGGCACTTGTGCCCAAGATGATATTGTGTGATGAAATTGTGATCTTGTATTTAAACAAAGGACTTAAAAAAAAAAAATAAAAAAAAATTAAAAAAGCACTGTCTTTAGCACTACAGGACAGCACCTGGGTCCAACTGGACTCACGTCAGTCTGACAACTACTTAATTATGATGTCCCATCCTGCTTGAATTCTTGCATGTGTTGTTCTTACTCTCAGATGTAAGTTGCTTTGGATAAAAGTGTCTGCCAAATGACTGTAGAATAAAATAGAACAGAATGTGATGGGGTGGGGGGTGGGGGGGGTGGGGGGGCTGGTTGCTGTCCATGGGCATGGTGGGAGGGTTATGTGTGATGTGGTTGTGTGAAAGTGAGTTTTTATGGATACTGCGGGGGTTGTGAGTGAGGCGTTATTTGGGGTGAAGGTTGGAGTGGGTGGAGGGTGGGGGTGGTCGATGGTGCCCTGGACCTCCTGGGCATGGTGCGGCCCCTCTTGGGGCCCTGGGCCTGTAGCCCATGACCACAGGGGGCTCTGGCTGGGGCTCTCCTCTCACACCCTTTGATGTGGGGTGGCTTGGGTTCATGCTCTGGGATTGCTGCTGAGGACCTGGGACTCTGGGCTGTCCTAGTTTGCCTGTGGCCTCTGTGGAGGCATACTCAGATTTGCACAATCTTACTCACTACTCCTCATCACTGATCACTCCTTATTTCTCATATTTTGCATTCTCAGTCACTGAGTTGTCCAGTGGGTCTATACATTAAGAGATATTTTTGTTTTTTCTCTGTGAGTGTGTATCAGGTACTTCAATTGCTGTTGTGAGATGTTTACGTATATGTATGAATACCTATTTTAGGCATTTCTAAAAGCCATAGGAAATTGTATGGTGTGTTTCTGTAAGAGTGTGGCAGTTTGTTGTCTGGTGATGGCTTGGATGGAGGAGTTGTTGCCTTCTATTGTGTTTTTGTCTTTTTCTTTCTGCTTTCTCTTTTGCTTTTGCTGTCTTCCTTCTTTTTCTGTCCCCTCCGGTCAGGTCCAGCAAAATTACATAGGTTCCATAATTCAAAGTAAAGAAATAACAGTTAATAAATAAGTGTCTGACAAGCTCTGCACAAGTCTGCTAATAAGCCATTAATTTGAATCAGGTGCGTTACAGCAGGGAGACATCTAAGACCTGCAGGATAGTGGGCCTTGAGGACCAGGGTTGGGGACCTCTGATCTAATATAAAAAAGCAAAAAAATACCCAAGTGAGTATTGGCTCGCTCTTCATGTTGATAGACTACAATAAAAACAGATATGTTTCAGGCATGGTTGCGAATGGTGATTAATCATGATTATTTTGTAAGTATATAAGTTTGTGATTTATCTGATTAATGTAATATAATTAATCATTTTACAGCCCTAATAAAAATCAATGTTCACCAAAGGTTGGAATCGTCTGGGAGCCAGGTTTATGGTTTGAGCCGGACAGAAATGTTGAATTGGCATTAGAAAACAATTGACTGGATTTACTTAAGAAATGTAGTAATGAGTGGCTGTTATTAGGCTTTATGATTTTTAACAGTTTGCGGTAGACAGTTTGGGACTGACTGTGCCATCACTTGCCAGTGGGTTATATTAAGATAATTTTTTCAATTTGTTTAAGAAAATCAACTTCAGACAACTGTAGACCCTCTAACATCTAATAGTGTAATAACACCTGCTGTCATGTTTTTACAATCCTTCTGGCTTTAATGTAATTTGTTCTGTTTTTACTTTTCATTAGGAGCAGAGAGCATATGGTAAAATAAACGAAATTCTGTATCTCCACTTTTTCTCAAATATAAGACAAAAACTTCAACTGAACAAATAAACCAAGACAAAGTTTTCCGACTTTACAAGCATTCATCCTGCTGCCTTTTATGACAGGCTATACAAATCTTGCAACTTCATTTACTCTTAACTATATAAAGAAATGCAAATATAATGTTCACAAGGATAAAACTTAGGTAAGCTTACTTTCACATTTTATTAACCAAAGAATAAGAGGATTGATGTACATATGTGGACATGTATCAGTAGTAAATCGTTAATACAGTGATATTGCACCAGTATGCATTGTAATGCAACAACATGTAAGAAATAATATAGACTTCTCATTTTCTCCAAAAGTAGGAACAACCCCTAATGCCTTACAATTAACAGATACTTCATGGGGATGTGGAGGACAAACATAATTAGCAAAAGTGGGTCAAAAACAATAACTGAACTTTGTTCCCAATAACAGCATGGGAGATTTTACCATGTCTCTGTCTCCTCGACAACCCGCCTGTGCTTGTGGTGTTTCCATTTCTTTTCCTCTGTTCCACACCTGTCATGCTTTAATCTAATCAGTCAATGTCAGCATAGTGGCACGGGTGGATGCCAAGTGTTGCTAATCACTAATCAGCCATCTTGCCCATTTTCACACCCCAAAACTAAATCAAACACAGAGCAAACAAAATAAAAGTGCACAACAAAGAACACAGAACTATGATTAACGACACAAAGAAATTGGACAAGTCTAACTAACTAGTATTGTTCTGTTTTACACCTTGACAACTCTTCTTCATCTTTTAGACTACTAACAACTAACCTGCAGGCCTGAGACAACGGAAGACAGCATACTGAAGCATATTGCTGCTGATTTGCAGTAAAAGGGTTTAAGTAAACCCAACATAGTGCATTTGTAAAAGTCTTATGAGTTGTTAAGCATGGATTAAAACCTCAAAAGCCATGCAGAAAAGGATTTTTTTTCTTTTTTTTGCCAGGTTTCTCAGTTAACAAAACTGAATTTGAACACTGAGCTAATTTGTGTATCAAATGTAAGACTACTGTCCAACTGAGGTTTGTTGCTACAGGTCAGAGGCGACCTGGGACAAAAAACTGGCCCTGGCATTTTGGCCCAGACTGGCCCATATACGATCATGCAGATCAGAAATGTTTGAGCTCTCTTAAACGTGACTGTCAACTGTGCAACTCCTTAAAGCCACTAAAACTATGCAGTTAGTTAGCAGGAATCAGTGAGAGAAGTGAGAGTGGCCCTTGTGGGACCACCAAAGTTATACTTTTTGGGTTTTTATATGACAATTTAATGCGATAAGGATGGTTTTCTATATAAAGGGCCAAACTGAACTTAAACCTTAGCTTGATTTAAATGTGAATGAAAACGTCACATGCTGTAATTCTCTTTCATCCCCAGTTTTCTTAAGTTTGCTTGGATCTGTCCCAGACCAGCACTGCTGTACCTTTTAGACATATGCACATGGAATCCGGATGGGTAAAAGGGATGCAAGAAATAGTAGGGTCAAATACGTTGTGAGATTTAAAAGAAAAGGGGAATAGGACAAGGTAAGGCAAAGTGCCTTTAAATTATAATTTTTATTATATATAGCAGAGCTACGCACCATAATCCACAAGAGGCTGATGATCCTGAGGAGGGCTGAGTGGCACAGGAGGAGGAGGTAGGAGAGATCCAGGAAGCGGGCTGCCTTCCTAGCAAGCCCATTTGGGTTCACAAAACAGCTGCTAGGGCAGAAGCGCAGTGGTCAACTCGCCTGCTCCAAAGCTGAGGTCGATC
>JBAMHW010014421.1:0-22055 GCA_037177495.1 Rhadinocentrus ornatus | reverse complement strand
TATCTATCTATCTATCTATCTATCTATCTATCTATCTATCTATCTATCTATCTATCTATCTATCTATCTATCTAAGTCGTCTTCATCTCTGATGAAAACAGAATTATCGTTGCATGTCAAGTACGTGTGACAGATGATGCTTCTAATAAAAGAGAAACCGAAAACAACAAAAAAAATAAATAAATTAAACATTTGGTGAAATCAAACCAAAGAAACCAAAACAAAACAGTAGCACTTTAGTCAAAGTAAGTAAAAGTTGGAGCATTTCCACATGAACATTGTCAAGAGAACTCAAGAGATTGGAATGGAACAGTTCTGTAGCCATAAAAAAACCCAACTGTAGTTAACTGGACAAAAAGGTTTAAATTTGTTAGGGAGCATAAAGGTTAGACTTTGGAGCAATAGAACAAGGTCACGTGCTCGGATGAGTCCAGATGAGCCCCCTGTTCCAGAGTAATGGGAGTATCAGATTAAGAAGAGAAGCAGATGTGGTGTGATGCAGCCATCATGCCTAGAGTCTACTTTACAAGCGTGTCGTGGCAGTGCTATTAACTGGGTTTGTTACAGTTGGTCAGGTCTACGTTCAACGTGTACAAAGTCACCTGACTATCCTGAATATACTGAATGAGCAGGTTAATCCATCAATGGATTTTTTCTTCCCCGATAGCACGGGCATATTCCAAAATGACAGTTCCAGGATTCATCGGGTTCAAATTGTGAAGGAGTGGCTCAGGCAGCATGAGACATCATTTTCGCACATGGATTGGACACCACAGAGTCCAGACCGTAACATCATTGAGAATCTTTGGGATATCCTGGAGAAAGCTTTCCACAGTGTTCGGACTCTCCCATACAGAAGCTCATTGAAACAATGCGACAGTGAATGTGTGCTGTAATCAAAGCTAAAGGCGGTTCTTTTTTTATTTTGGTGGTGGTGGGGATATATCACACTGGAATTAAAAGAAAACAACTCAAAGCTTTGAATGGTGCAGTATACCACAGAGGATCTACCCTTTCCCACTCTGCCCATCTGTGTCACTCCCTGGCTGGGAGGAGTGTGTCAGTGCTGTCAGGTGTGAGTCAATGCTGTCAGATGCGATCTCATTACGCCAGCTTACCTCAAGGTTAGCAGCGGGCTGCTGGCTAGGCACAAAATCGATCTGCACCAGGGACAGGCGTTAAAGGCCACCGCAGTGAGCACTGTGCTGTGCGCACGAGCCAAACAAGCACTGCGCTTTGCAATGCAAAGTCCCAGTTAACCAGGTATGGGAACATAACCTACATAAACACATCTCCGATAGCACGTTATAGAGTCTGAGTGAAATGGGTGAAAATTAACATGCTAATGCACTGCAGTAAATTAATTCTCCCCTAAGTTGTTTATTGTAAAATGAATTCAGGAAACATTTCTGAATACTTTTAGAAAATGTTTCCTTCATTCTTATAATGTACATTCCCTTACTTTCATTACAAAATATATATTTATATATTTTTGTCACCAGTAGCTTCCAGGTTACATTAGATCCTTTCCATTACAGTTAAGTCTCCTAATGATACTGTCTCTTTTCATATAGAATACAAATATAGAGCAAAAATATGTTGACACAGAGCTAAAGGCAGAAAATGTTTGACAAAAGTTCAATAATTATTACAGTTCTTTGCATCATTCAGCCTACCAGATCATTGTCTCAGGCGTTAAAAGGACAAATAAAGAAAAAAAGGGAACCTTTTAAGATAACAACAATGAAAAGAAATAATATTTTTAAAAAGACAGCTTGGTCTCTATGCTTTTTGTTCTGGATACAGGCCGCCATATGTGGGGGATGCTGGTGTCTTGGCATTGCTACCGACAATTCCACCCTCTTATTTACACATCTTAATGTGTGCAGAGAGCATTATGTTCAACATTAACCTTTCTTGAGAAATAGAAGCTGTTAACAAAAACATACACAGCTCAGACATAGTATGACTGTTTCATCAAATGACTTACAGTGTATGTTCAAGTGCACTCATTTTATATTCAACCTCTCATTATGATCTAAATATTGTGAATAAACAGATTAATAACGGGTAATGTTCTGTGGTCCATCCTCTAGGTTCAAGATAAAATGTGCAAAACTGAAAGAGTTTGCGGATGGAGGACCTTCTTGATGTTGCGTTTGATAAATTTGATGTGGTTTTGATTTTATTTACTGTCAGAACAGAAAGTAAATCAGCTGGTTTTGTTTACTTTATTAAGTGTTTTCCTTTAATTCTATTTTTCCATTCTGTTTTCTATTATTACAATAAAGAAATCATAAGTAGTGTATTAAGCAATCATAAATAGATGGCCAATTTGAGGTTAATGCTACAAAGCATTGGAGCTGGTGCTGGCTGTTTAGACACACTGCACTCCTCAACTCGTCATGGAAGAGAGCATGACACGTAAATGCACCATTTATTCACCAGTCAACTCTTCAAAAAGACACGACCATTCCAAGAGGATCCCGTGAAACTGTGTACAACAAACAGAGACTAAAGCTTTAAAGCTTCTACTGTTGACCTTTAAAGCTTGCAAGTGTTATAAAATGTTACATTAAAATCACTGAACTATGAAATTATTTTCACACTAAAGCAGTTTCAGCCTTTTTTAGAAACAAGAAAGTTTTAAATGTCTTACACACCTATACAAGAGTATATGTACTCCTTATTAATTTAAGCTGACAAAAAAATGTAATTTTATTATTACTCATTTCTTAGTGATGAAGAAGGGATACCGATAAGCCTCTGAAAGGAAAGCTCATTTTGTCTAACCTGATACTACTGTTGCTTGTATTTGGATGCAAAATATTGATAAGGACTAAATCTTAACAATCAGATCCTTATTAAGAAATAATACTATGATAAACAACCACAAACAGTTGCATTGTGATATCATTAGATATGGGTTGGCTTCCAATTGAAAGAAGTATGCAGCTCTAGATCCATGTTTACCAGAGATGTGACCAGTGGACAAAGAACTCAGATGAAGAGAGGAGGCACTGGGTACAAAAATACAAGTAAATGGAAGTTTTTATTTTTATAAAGTCTTAGAAATTAAATGAAATGGATAAAACAGACTGCTGATGGTGACCTCGACAACAAAGGGGAGAAATGGAATTGGAGACCTTCTTCTTGTTCAATAACACATGTACAGACAGGGGATGATGCAGACTTCAGGTGGAAAGAATGACAAAAAAAGAGATGCAATGAAAAGAGAGGACAGAAGAGGAATGACAGAAAAGAGGAGGTCAGGTAAGGTTATAAATTCAAAGAGTGATCTCATTTGTCCTCTTAAGAGGAATATTTGAAGTGACATACTATTTTAAGTCAGTGACAAATCACTCCTCAGCTGATATTACCCTAAAGTGCTGTGAGTATCCTCTCTGTGCTTCACATTTCTGCAAGTCACTGAAAGAAGTTAACCATTAAAAGAATAAGGAGCACTTTAGCTCCTACTGCGCCATTTCCCTGCACCTAAAACAGGGTCATTACTGCATTATGCGAAAACAATAGGAAACAGACACACACACCTGCCTACACACTCATTGGGATATATCGTTACACACATATTCAAGTCAAAGTGATGGGCTATGTGCCTAGCTAATAAAATTCCTTTAGTCTTCATAACAACTTTAGCCTTGGAAGCTGCCATCAAGGAAAGGACAAACACACGCACACACAAGTACATATCCAGGTACAGGAATGAGCAGAGAGCCAGCCAGCCTTTCCATTAGCCTAATGAAGTGGCTCCCTAAGATGGATGACATGGCATCACCTCCACCACCAATCACAATATCACCCCTAAAAAACCTTCCACTAAAAGCCCCACTCCCTCCCACCGCTTACAGCACCAAATGGACGATGAGCATTCCAGAGCCCATTCGATCCACGGACAACATTTTTATTGGTCTGGTTATTTATCTCTTTAATGCAATTGGCTGGATTGGATGCGTATAGATGTGGCTAGTAAATCATAGTGGGTGGGGGCAGCGGCGTGATTAAAAGAACTTTGGCTCCACAATGGCAATACTACAAAGTGGACGCTGTGACATCTGTCTGTATTCAGAGCAGGGACAAAAAAGAAGGAAGAGGAAGGGGCAACAGGAAGCTAGAGAGCTCGAGGAGAGCAGTTTCTTGTTTTTAATGACAAAAGACAATACCAAGAATAAGAAGCATTTTAGCTCCTACTGCACAATTTCCCTGCATCTAAAACAGAGTCATTACTGCATTATGCAAAAACAATGGGACACAGACACACACATCTGCCTCCACATACATTCAGATATATTGTTACACACATATTCAAGTCTGTGTGCCTAGCTAATTAAATCCACTTTTAAGTTGTCTTCTTTTAAAGGACATGATGAACACATACACATAATACAGCAACCAGACTATCATTCTGCTTGCTTTGATGCTGGACAGGACAGGTAAAAAAAAAAAAGGAAAGAAAATTCTTTCCAATCAAAGTCGATCAGATCAGTGGACATGTTTACATGACATATTTTTATTCTTATTGGACATTCAATTGGATCATAAGTGCTCCATGTTAACGCACTTACTGCTGCACTTAAATTCTGTATTTTGTAATGATTCTGTGTAAAAGCAACTTGCGTGTGAGAGAAGACATTATTTAAGAGATCTACAACAACACTAGGTCAAGTGGCAAAATCAGTTATATATAAATTATTACCGGGACTAAATTTTATACTTAAGTTGCCCTTTTAAAATATTATATGAATGAATGGAAGCAATAGTGTTAAATCAGATGTGATATCATCTCACATCACACATTGGCTCTTGAATTAAACTGAAATCGTGGCTGAATTTGGTTGTGATTTACCTCTAATATTTTTGTGATGTGCATTTCCAGTCTTAAATCTATGCTAAAGACAGTCATTTGGATATATAAGAAAAAAATCAAGGTGTGGCTTCAGCCTTAAAACACTTTCACACATAGCAGATATTTATTTTTGGACACAAAATAAAGTTGTTTAACGACTGAGTAACAGGGACTGACTAACCTCAGTGGTTTCTAGGGTTTTTCAGGATGCTGATATAATATATTGATATCTGTTATAGGATATCAGGCACATCACATGTCATATGTTATAAGGTTTAAGAACCTTGACCTGTTGTTGCCCTTACCTTTTCACTATTGCTATGGTGACAAACAGTGCTTCAAAATGGCCAGATATGCCTCGCTTCAAGATTTACATCATGACTCTCCGCTGGATGACAAAGAAAAAAAATTGACTTGAGAAAGGATATGGCATAATAAAATTCCTGGTTAAAGGAACACAATCCAGCCTCCTTTCTCTCTTTACCTGCTTGCTCCCCAGAAGGACAAAGGAAAGTGTTTATGGGTGGAGGTACAGGCGTCCATAAAACCATCAGTATTTTATGGGCAGTAGCAAGGCCTGGGGTCTGTCAAGGTTAACGAGTGCTGAGGCCCTTTAAAAGGACGAGTGTTTAAGTGTGGTATTTACATAAAACAAGCCAAAGTGTCTGTCTTGAACAGACCTCAATGCAGAAATGTGAGACTGAAGAACATCCATCTGTTTGTCAACATAAATTGACAAGACATCAGGCTTCAAGAAATATTATAGTGATGTGATCGTTGACTTGATGCTAATTTAATAAGGGAAACATCTAACATAGTTGATCTTTTACATCAGATCAGCTGTGTGGAGTAGATCTCAAAAGCTCATAACTTGATGAGAAGTATAAACTGTATTAGCATTTGACTTTGCAGAACAAGTATTTATACCTACACCAGATCCATTTGAATGTCAATTTGGCTACTATCATCATCAGACTTTTTACTGGCCAACACTTTGTGCCTTCTGCCAGCTTCCACTCTTCTTTACTCAAGCTTTAATATAATAATTTTGCTTCAGTCCTTTAGCAGAGACTAAAGCATGAAACACAATAAATGCTAACAGTAGCTGCAGTAGTAACTCCCGAACAGAACCTTGCATGTGTGCGAGGGGGGATTTATAGGTGTTTATTACCTCTACAGTATGTCTGCTTATTAGCTCATGTCCCTACTCCCAACCCACTAAGGAAGACATAGTCCAAATAGATGCAGAGGAGAGATAAAGGCAGAAGCAGAGACAGGGTGGAGGGATGGGGACAGCAGTACCACCCCGAGGTGAGTCATAGGACACACTGTCAACACCCATCCAGCATCATGCACTGACTCATTATGCTGGGAGAGAGAAGATGACAACAGTAACCATGATCAAGGAGAACAAAAAATGCACATCAGTGACAGACATGAAGATAGAGCTTGCTGCAAGCAGTTGTGGTGGTGCCATGTCTCAGTCCTACAATGATGATGGCACAAAAGGCTTTAAAAGTTGACAAAACCATCTACAATAAACTAAACTTTTCATACAATGCTTTACACTTTCGACTGTTGACCAGATTTAGCCTCATCCAACATATGGAGATGGAAACAGTCTTTTCAAGGAAAACTGCACCATTGGACAATTCAGCACACGTCAAAAAAGTGAGTCTTCTAACCTGAGAGACCAGATGGCTTGTCACATAAAACCATCTGGTAAGTCTCTGTCGAAGATGGTTTGGAAAAAGGCAGGTGCTGACAAAAAATACTTAGCATATGATTGGATGAGCCATTTGTTTAAGACATGTTAACTTCAACCAATCAGATCAATGAAGCAGAGCCAATTGGTAAAATTAACTCAGTTGAGAGCAAAAACACATTTTTCATCAAGAGAAGTCTGCAGGAAATTTCTGATGCTAATGTATCCATGCTAAGCTATCGTTGCTGACTGCTTTAACCTGTAGAACACACCTTTTACTTCCTGCATAAGAAGTTGATTTCTACAAAACTACTGTGTGTTGGTCACAAATACATACAATTCTTTGCAAGATGAAGAGTCTTTTGCTACAAAACAAATATGGCAATACAAAGAGTGAGGGTGTGAATTACAAGTTTGATCTTGATGTTTTAGATCAATTAAATAGATAATGATTTAAGACTAAAATTTAACTCTGTTACAATATTATTTTAATTTGGTTTAGGAGCCAACAACTGATATGAGACAGAATCTCATGCTAGAGTTAAAACACAATCACTGCCATTTAAATCAAATTACCAAAACCAGCTAAAATACCTAAATAGGATTTTATTCTTTAAAAGAATTAACTGCCACACTTTGTATACTGACCACTAAAATATTCCCATAATGTAAACAAAAATATTTCTACTGTGTTTGCCTACATTAACGGGGTATACAGTGGTCCCTCGTTTATTGCGGGGGTTAAGTTCTGAAGTCCGCGAAATGACGACCTTATTAATATTTTACAATTCAAATGCATGTTAAGGCCTAATTATCTAGTGTTTATAGACCTTTTCCCAAACTTTAATGAACATTTTTAACATTCTCACACACTTTATACGATCTCAAAAACCTTCACGTATTTAACAACGTGAATTTATTAATAATTACTCACCCCGTAAAATATATTACAGCTTCTCTGCTGGCGCTGCGCTGCGTAAAATTTGGACATAGAATGGTAGAAATAGGATTTACATACACTTAAATTTGCAGTGCTGCATACAAAAAAAAATCATGCAAGACTGCAGAAGATGAACCGCGATTTGGTGACGTACCACTGTATACGCAAAAATTTTGTGTATGTAGAGTCTCAAACAAAATAGTTTAGAACTTAGTTATAATAACCAAGGTATCATAGTTAAACACCACACCTTTGGGTATCTGCACTTTTCTTATTGCTTAAAATAAAAATTAAAAAATGGTTTTTAAAACAAAGCAAATGCAAATAATTCAACACATTTATTTCTGAAACACCTCATATAAATTAATACTGCATTCATATTGGATACTTTAAGTTTGGATTGCTGCTCTTGGATCATGGATCATCAAATTGATGCCGATAAGGGTAGATATAATTTTAGAAAGGAGGCTGCTGTTTATCAAGTTCAGGATTCAAATAATAAATAAATCAAATACAATATTGCGAAGCAGCTGACCTGCTTCTTAGTGGCATACAAATCTAATACAACTGCATTTGTTTGAGATTCAGCTAGCTTAAGAGCCTGAGACACAGACTTATAATGCAAAAGGAGGAATAAAACTATAAATAAAGTCTTCCCAGCCTTAAATCTTGTCATGTGAAGTGCCCAACCACCGGTTGTCAGTTTTTGCATTTACTTCTGATAACAAAAATGTGAAAAAAGTGAGAAAAAAATAGGATGAGAGAAAAGCTGGCTTAAACCAGGCACAATGAGATCTCCATCCAGTTTTTTCCTGTAGGTGCTGAAATGGCATTATGACGCCACTTTGTGCAACACGCTCTGTCAGAAAGCACAATAATCATCATAATTCACTCACTCACTTCTTACACTCTGTCATTGTAATAAACAGTAAAAAAGAATTTATTTCCACACCTTTCTGCAATTTTGCTTGAGATTTGCTGAACTTGAGAACAAAGACATTTTATGCTGACATTTCTCTCTTTTCACATTTCACAACAGGCTGTGCCGGTATGAATATTTGTGTATATGTATTGCATATCACTTGATTTAGTTTGGACTTCGAGATCAAAGTTCATCATCTATACATAATCACACATTTTTCAAGTATCAAAAATGATTTTTTTTAAATGTGACAGCTGACTGGCTTGACTGAGAGGGTGTGTGCATTTCCATAACTAGCTGAAGCGTACATGTTCTTCCTTTTATAAGATGATGTTTACCCCCATATAGTTCCAAAGCTAAGTACTGTCCCCTGGCTGAGTGAAAGGCTGGACCATTAGGGTTGCAAGAGCGGGAACCATTTATTTGGCTTTTTTCTGGCTGTTGCTGTATTATCTGCCGTGATGCTATTTGTCTGAGACCAGCCAAGCCGCCAGTGTGACAGGACGGGAGGGAGATGAATGATGGGATCCGAGACGCAGCCAGTTTTGCTTCGCTGACAAACTGGGGCAAGAGCTGGAGGGACGTGTCGAGGAGAAGGGAAAGAGTGTGAATGCGCGCAGTGCAGGGAACAAAAGCACGGGGACTATGGTAGTTGCTTCGCCAAAGGACACAATTTACAGCACCTATTGGCTGTGACTGATCAAAGGAGGAAGAGAGAGGTTAATGGTGTGTGGTACAGTGTGTGACACAGGATGAAGTGATGGGACAGAAGAGAGGGTTAATACCAGACATAAAGAGAAAAATTGATTGTGGAATGAAAGGTATAGGTGCAGAGGATAATAAAGACAAAGCAGAGAGAAGCCTGGGAAAAGAAACAGGAAGAGCAAGGGACCAAGATAAAGACAAAGTAAGAATGTGTGAGACAAATAACAAAAAAGAAAAAGGTCGCTGTGTAGGAATGTGTGAGAAAAAGAGACAGGCAGAAAATATATTTGTCCCCCTGATGGGAGTGTGTTAGGAGTCCATCTGAGGTGAAATGAGATCAGTAGCTGACTTAGTGGTAGAGGAAGACTTTGCTGCCCTGCAGCTCACACACTGACTCAACACCCTCTCCCCCCGCTCTCTCCTGCGCTCTCAGGTCTGACACAACCTGCAGCGCATTTATTCTGCAGGATGAATCTGTGCGTTTGTGTGAGCGTGCGTGCATATGTGTGTCTGCAAAGTCTTATTACCAAGGCTCCCATCCCACTCCACCTTTCCATCAAATGACCAAGGCAGTCTCCCCACTCACCTCTCTTCACTATCTCTTTCACTCCACCCTACAGAGGAATCTCTGCATAGAATCACCCACTAAATCATATATCCACCAAACAGAGACTGTGGCAAACACTCCTACGGTGGGCTTTCATTTCCAATGCAGAAACACATAGGAGATGTGTGCATGCAAGTGTGTGCATGGCTTGAGGAGGCCGTCAACAAGAGAAGTGGATTTCCTTTCATGTATGTTCACATGAAACAGAAAATCTAGAATTTGCATTCATTATAAGCAGTTACATTTGCAGACCAGGATTATGCTGCACTTGCTATTTCTATGCAAAATCCTTCTTTTTTTGTCACTGAGCTCATAATTTCCTTAATCGGATCCACTATAAAGGTAAGCTATGTGTAAACTGATTGCTAGGATGCAATAAATGTGCCACCCAATAAAAGGCAATCAAACACAAAGACAGGAGGATGTAGGATGATGAGTTGCAGCATGCAACCTGAAAACCTTTTATGAGACCAGTCCGAAACATAAGGGATAATAAACACATTTAGAATGTTTTATTTAAATATGCATGGATATTTAATTTGACAGACAAATAAACGTTATTGAACTTCATGTACGAACTAGTTTTTGAATGTGCAAGCTCTTGTAAGGGAAAGTGCTTGGAAAAGATTGGTCTTTTATGATGCAGCTTGCTTGTACATACTAAACTGCAGGCTAAGCTAATATTACACCAAAACCCAGAAAACATATTACTCCACTTGACACACAGAGACATTACAGCATAACACAACAATGTTCTCCTCTTCCCAAGAAACTGAAAGCAGAAATAAGAAACAGGCCCATGCCTGGTGCTGGTGAGGGAGTTTGCCAGAGGGGAGCTAGATGAGGAAGGAGAGGAAGGTGAGCCATAGGGGAGAAAGATTAGAGTGCCCAGAGGCTCCTGACAAAGAGAAAAAGAAAGAAAAAGAAAAAGAAGAGGGGAAATGAAACATGCAAGTAGTGCAGTAAAGGAGGTAGGTAGTGGTTACAAGTATTTGACTGAGATTATAGTGCTGCTAGGCTTACATCAGAATTACATCAGAATGGACTGTTTAAACAAGCAGTTCTGAAAAACATGAGATGTGTGTGTTCAAGAGGAAGAAATATATCAAATGTATTAGTGAGCTCACCAGAGCTATTCATCCTTCTAACTCTTTCCTGGTTCCAGAGCAATCAACCATAGACTCACAATACACACTCTCTCCTTGCTCAAACTTTCTTCTTGATCTATGTTTCATGCCTTGAATGAAGGGCATGAGACTGAGCCAGAAAACACGGCACTGCAGCACTCGTATCCAGCTACAAAATTATCCTGGCCTTACAGGACTAGGAGGGGAGAGAAGTTAATTAATCACTGACATCTCATTTTCTCTTTATAACACACTCATTTACCCCGTGGCTCACTTTGATGTCACTCTTCCTTTGCTGCTGATCTGTCCAGCTGCATGAAGTTTGATGATAGTGACTGTCAATATTGGTGGTTTTTACACAAGGATCTTGTGGTTCCTTTTAAGCCACAACAAATAGACACCATCATTGTTCCTTTGTGATATGACTGCTTAAAGCTAATGGCATCTAGATGAAAAAAACCCCATTTGTAATAAAGGTACAGACTGAAAGATTACAGCGGTGTCTAAACATCTGGGTTTTCTCTCTACAGTAGAGATTAAATTAACATGGGTCACCATTATTGTAATATTCTAATATTTTGATAACTTAACGGTCTAGCTTCAGATGTGTCAGGATTTTCAGTGATTAACAGCTGAACGTCTCAGGATTTTAGCTTATAAACGCATAGCCTTGAACGGATGAACAAAAGAAATGCATCAATATACATAGTTAATCAGTCCCCTGTTTGTAATGATATCTGGCCTTTTATTAATAACATCACGTTTTTTTAAACACACTATATCTTCAGAGAATAAGAATTTGACTACTTTGCCCAAGAGAGAGGGAGAGCATAGTCGATTAGTCTTTTTTGGTAAAGATCATTTATATTAATAACAAGTGGGACTGCGCCTGCAGCTGTGCCTCAGCTCATGTCCCTGTGATGAATGCTTTATTGGTTGGTGTCCAATCTTTCTTGAATATTCATTATTAGTATACACACAGTGTATATCGATTTAATGCAGTCATGGGTTTCATTCCTTTTGGCATTTCCTTTTAATCTATACAGAGGGGCACAGAAATAATTCAGTGCTAAGAGAAGTTAACATAGTTATGTACACATGAGCATTATATGTTGCTGTGAGGCCTTTTAGAAGCAAAACACTGTGGCAAAAACAGTGGCAGTCGAAACATCAATATACAAACTTGTTTCAGTCTGCATCCACTTCAGTCTGTGAAATTACTACACAGCCCAGGGGCCTCATTCAGCGGTATCCTGCAGAGGCGCAGCTGGGTATGAGCGGGAGTTAGAAGAAGGCAGATGCACGGTGCAAAGCAAGAGTAGGAGGTGGAGAGAAGCCAGTCCAAAGTTGTGAAATGTGCCCCCTGAATAATCAACACCCAAATCAATTTGTTCAATGTCCAAGAGAAGCGAGTGGACTACAGAGGAACGTGTTGAGTAGGCAGTAGCTCAGCGCATCCAAGTCCATATCTCAGCCGAACACAAAACAGCCACAGAGACTGCCTGAGTGTAGAAAAAGTTGGCCAGGAGGGATGGGACTGAGGAGAGGGACACGCTCACAAACACTTCCAGCTTTGTGTAATTCTTCTTTTTCATTTTTCTTAGTTTTTGATAGATTCTGCTATGCTAAAAAAATTTCCATATTTCTTGAATCAAGGAGTGCTCCCAACTTCCTTCAGCCCTCATGCATTTCTACTTGTTTTACTCTACAACATGAAATTCATACTATAACAAGCCTGGCTCGGTCTGTAAGTAGAATAACACCCAAATAGCACCACCTCACCAAGCTTATTACATTACAATGATTGTTTTATTTGGCTTCCTATAGTAAAATAAAATGTAAAAACAAACCTCATTATATCTCAATTTTTCACAGTAAACTAAAAGAAAAACAAGATCTAACATGTCATTGTTACACAAAATGACACTGGTTTTATCTTGTAAATCTCTCTAAATGATCAATTATGTCTTTAACTTGCTGTTTGTCTCATCCTGTGACCGTTCATGCTTTTTCTACACACATTATGCTAGTAGAGGTTCACTTTCCAGAGTAGGAGTGAGGCTTATAGAGATCTAGCCCAGTACAAGTGTAGAAAAGGCCGGCAGGCAGCAGCTGGCCAACTGTGCCCTGCTCATTTTATGACCCCGCCTCTTGGCGTTTTGATTGTTATACTCTTCCTTTTCCGTCTCCTCTTTCCAGTGTTCCTTTTGTCTCAAAAAGATTTTCCTTTACTTGTATTTGAAATCTTTTCCTGTTTCATCTCCTGGAAGGCTGCGTCTGTCTGCTTTTTCACTTGTTTTTCCTACAACACTGAAAAGAGTGTTAGCCTAACGTGGGTGGAGGACAGATGCTGCCCTAACCAGATTTCTTATGCTGACACATTAATTTCCCTATAAACTAAATGAAGGAACCTTCCCTTGATAATTCCCTAGGAATAAAATAAAAAGCAACAACATTGTCTACAACATAAAAATCTAATTACCATCAGGGAAGCAAAGCCAAGTTGCAAGTATATTACAAAGAACTGAGTAATAAAACAATGTGAAACAGAGGTTGTAACAATGGTGGATTAGGATCTGACAAAGATTCAGAAAATGGAAGACAGAAACAAAACCAGCCTATTGCAGGCTGTGCCATTTTTCCTGCAGGCAATGGCAAGGCAAAGGTAAAAGACAATAATAAAAGCGTGGGAGAGGGCGGGTGAAAAGGCAAAGGATGGGGAAGGAGAGGAGAAAATAAACAGGGCCCAGACGAGACAAAAAAAAAAAGAGAATGATGATAGTGAAAGAGTGTGAGTGGCAGGCGACGGCATAAGGCTGTCTGAGCTCAGACTGTTCAGATCCACTGACATTTACAGAGTGGCCGATCGCTCTTTGCCATCCTCCCCTTGAAAAGTTCAAACGCACAAAGATCCACAGAGAAAATGCTGCGCCATGTGGATTAACAAACTCTCTCACATCTCTCTGCAGGCCTCCTCTCCATCTATATGTGCTGCAGCTGTCACTCTGTAGGTTTGTGTGTCCGTCTGGTTTCATGTCTGTCTTCCACCTGTGTCTGCATTTTCAACAAGGACGGTTTAAAAACATAGTAAAATTTTCTCTGAGTGTGTTTGTGTGTGTAGTGGTCTGCCTAAGCTTGGACAGACAGGTAGGTGTAGGAACACAAGGTGGCAAAAGTTTTCAGAGAAGGACCTCATTAAAGCTGAGAAGAAACTTTTGGCTCAGCAGTAGAACTCCTCACATCCACATAAATGCCATGTAGCCCTCACCTCTTTCTATTTTACAGACACACACACATAATGTTTGTGGATACACCTCCTCGTCAATTAGGCAGGAAAAAAAATTCACATTTTCTGACCTTAGTGAAGTCTGTCCATACTCTACAGGAAGAAAGAACCCAAACCCTTTTTGTCTTCTTTGTAATGAAACAGGAAATCGCGGTCTTGTTACTTTTTCACATACCTTTCAGATCATTGTAACTGTGTGTAAAAATAAAGAGTGCAATGCTAAAAAGAGGGAGATGGTATGAAACAATGGTCTTAATCTGTAGAGTCAGATCCATGCATTCCAATGAAATGAAGCACAGTGTAACCCCAAGATTATGATGTCTTTAATTCTTTATTTAAATTAATTTGTATGAAGCCTATATAATATGATAAAGCTAAGTTTTGTTCTTTAATACTACTGCACATCCCTCTTCTTCTATTTTTTTGGCAGGTTTCCATCAAAGGACCTACTTCTCCAAGTTGATTACTCTTTACTGACTTTGTATTGAATGAAGATACTGTGTTGTTGTGTCCCCCAACAAAAACTGAAATGACAGAAAAAAAAAGAGCTTAAAAGCTACAACAGTATGTGGTGACACACATGACCCACATACTGAGACACTCAGGGAAAAACTTGCTAACTGTAAACCAGAGCAATGATAGAGAGAAAATTAAGCAAACAAAATTGTTGTAACTAAAAATAAACAGAATTACAGTTGCCTGAGTTCACACCTACACTAAAACTACACTGCTGAAAAAAATAAAGGGAACAGTAAAATAACACATGCTAGACCTGAATGAATGAACTATTCTTATTAAACACTTTGTTCTTTACATAGTTGCATGTGCTGACAACAAAATCACACAAAAATTATCAATTTATTAACTCATGGAGGTCTGAATTTGGAGTTACAGTCAAAATTAAAGTGGAAAAACACACTACAGGGTGATCCAACTTTAAAGTAATGAGGCTCAGTATTGTGCGAGGCCTCCACGTGCCTGTCTGACCTCCCTACAACGCCTGGGCATGGTCCTGATGAAGTGGCGGATGGTCTCCTGAGGGATCTCCTCCCAGACCTGGAGTAAAGCATCCGCCAAGTCCTGGACAGTCTGTGGTGCAACGTGACGTTGGCGGATGGAGCGAGACCTGATGTCCCAAATATACTCAATTGGATTCAGGTCTGGGGAACGGGCGGGCCAGTCCATAGCATCAATGCCTTCGTCTTGCAGGAACTGCTGACACACTCCAGCCACATGAGCTCTAGCATTGTCTTGCATTAGGAGGTACCCAGGACCAACCGCACCACCATATGTCTCACAAGGGGTCTGAGGATCTCATCTCGGTACCTATGGGCAGTCAGGCTATCTCTGGCAAGCACATGGAGGGCTGTGCGGCCCCCCAAAGAAATGCCACCCCACTCCATCACTGACCCACTACCAAACCGGTCATGCTGGAGGATGTTGCAACCCGCAGAACGTTCTCCACGGCGTCTCCAGAGTCTGTCACGTCTGTCACATGTGCTCAGTGTGAACCTGCTTTCATCTGTGAAGAACACAGAGTGCCAGTGGCAAATTTGCCAATCTTGGTGTTCTCTGGATGATGCCAAACATCCTGCACGGTGTTGGGCTGTAAGCACAACCCCCACCTGTGGACGTCGGGCCCTCATACCCACCTCATGGAGCCTGTTTCTGAGGATACCGTTGGCTGCGTAAACGCAACAGAGTCAGTGTTTACCCTTGGTGAGTTGAACCCCTTGGTGGAAACGGGTTATTGTAGGGCAGAGCGACGAATATAAGCTAATTATTTTATGAGAACTAGTTTTACACAGTAAAATATCCCTGGAAGTCTACTCAGAAATGATTCTTGACATTGTAAATCAAGGCCTTTCATCTGCAGAAATTTCTGCATGTATATTGCATGACAGTGTGGGAACAAGAGGTAAAATCATATTGTAAAACAGGATAGGAACATATAATAAAATGTTTTTTGTGTATTTATTTTAGGGATTATACTTTTTTGTTCTGCAGACATTAAAAACAAAATTGAAAATTTTTCATAATTTAATTTTAACAGTTAAAAGGCAAAAAGCCTCACATTTCATTTTAAGCTTTTTTTTTTTTTTTTTTAAAAAACAACAAAAATCTTATAAAGAGCAGTTTATGGAAAATACAATTATCAAAACATAGAGACTAACTAATAAACCTAACCCTGTCTTGACCCTCAAAAGTAATTGAAGTTCTAGATAAGCTCCTACTACGTTCACACGCATGAATCTGCTTGTATGGACCATTCTCAGCTTTGGTCACTGATCATGTGATTTGCACATTGGCGACATTCGTGGGTGGCAAAAAGATAAATATAGTAGCCATACTGCTCATAGATATCTAATAAAGGCTAGATGTCTCATCCCCGCTGTTGGCCAATGGGGCCGAACGTATGCGCTGGTGGCCATCTTACCACAGTGAGCTGCTCACTCATAACATTGTTCTAATGGTGCATGAACTTTATAAATAATGATAACTAGCTCAATTTTATAGCAATTTTTAAAAGGTTTGCTTTGTAATAAATGCCAGAGATGTAGCTATGCATACTTCATCATGTCGTCTGTTAGGGGACTGCAGCTGCATACTATGTCTATACATCTGGGATAGAAAGAATGGGACCACATAAAGTCCTGAAATCCTTCATAGCTTGGTATCCTTAATGCCAAAGCCTCTTTACGTGTTGGAAGGCATTACAATATAAAGTGGTAAAAGCGTGACAATTTTAACTTTTCCAACAATATAATTTCAAGAATCAAATAAGACGGAACTCCAGAGTCATTTTAAAGCCTTTACTGATTTTCTCTCAGGCTATGGTGTTTGAACTTTCTTCGTTTCTTGTCTCTACCACCCTGCATACACCCCAGAGTAAATCCGTCTGCACAGATGATAGTCGGCTTGCCCTCTTCATCACCTCTTAATCAGACTGCTGGCACTGACTGGCCGGAATTGGATCAACCTTTGTGACCCCTGCTGCTGCTTTGCTTCCAGAGGTCGGCCTCACATATCTGCACTCTCTACGAGGCAGCGGCAAGCTCTCTTAAAATAAATCTTTTTTTTTCTCTCTCTTCCTTGGTCTTTGTTTTTATCACCCGTAGGCTGGGTGCATTAACCTCTCACAACTCACTTGAGTTGCTAGAGTTTTTCTCTCCTTATTCTGAACAATGCCTGAGATTTGCATAATATCATATTTGAGTCTTGACCAAATTGCGTGTGCGTGTTTTAGTCAATATTACCAAGACTAATATTCATGGCAAATGATTAACAAACAAGCTGTTCTTTTGAACACAGGTACAGCAGGCATGCATGCATGACTCTCTTGATTGGATTTGATTGCAGGGCAGCTGCAGTATAAACAACACTGATTGCACATTGTTTACTAAAACTCATACTTTGTGGCCAAGACTAGGGTCTGTGCCTCCCTCCAAGGGCTGGTAAACAATTACAATCCTATATGAAATAACTAAACCAAACTGCTGTGAAGTTTTACAAAAATGATTGCATGTTTTCATATAAAGTTGTTATATATGTTTGGGATTTTTTTAAATTTATTTATTTATTTAAGTGGACACAATCCTTTGACTCTGTTTCCAACAATTACTTGTGTCTATGTGGATTTACGTTCACAAACACCTATTCAAAATTCTCATTGGGCTTTGCTCCATTTCTGCTGGAATTTTCTGGTTAGATATAAAAACTTTACATTAATCGTCACAAACAAAAAGTGCTAGACTTGTAACCTATATACTGTATGCATGAGCATAATTGGAATTAAATTATAAAAGATTTTGAAAAAAATTCTTCTATTGAAATTATTTGATATTACTATTAAATTTAACTAAACAAGATAAAGCATGGAAATAAAAAACCCCAAAACATTTTCTACTGGCTAGGGGACTATTTTCAGGAGCAGGATGATACAAAAGATATCAACATTTTGACATGGACATGTTCATGATGTGGGACTCTGGTTTTACTTGGTTGGCTACAAATACACAAGTGCACACACATTTACACTTCTATGGGTCTCTGACTTTTTAGAGGCTTGCCACTGACATAATGCCTGCTCCAACTCTTACTTTACCCTTAACCATCACAACAAAATGTCTCACACTAACTAATAAACCTAATCCTTCACCTAAAATTATGTCTTGACCCTCAAAAGTAATTGAAGTTCTAGATAAGCTCCTACTACGTTCACACGCATGAATCTGTGGACCATTCTCAGCTTTGGTCACTGATCATGTGACTTGCACATTGGCGACATTCGTGGGTGGCAAAAAAATAAATATAGTAGCCATACTGCTCATAGATATCTAATAAAGGCTAGTTGACTCATCCCCGCTGTTGGTCAATGAGGCCGAACGTCTGCTCTGGTGGCCATCTTACCACAGTGAGCTGCTCACCCATAACATTGTTCTAATGGTGCATGAACTTTATAAATAACGATAACTAGCTCAATTTTATAGCAATTTTTAAAAGATTTGCTTTGTAATAAATGCCAGAGATGTAGCTATACATACTTATGACTAAAGATTCTTGAGCAGATCTTTAACCATTGACTTTCATATGATAATAAACAGATCAACAGGTGCAGTGAATATACACATGCACAAGGTATGTTAAATCAATATTTAGGCTACTCAGCATACAGAATGACAACATGATATATAAATATATATATATATTATATATATATTATATATATATTATATCAGTAATATTTATATTATCATAACACATAATACTTTATTTGCATTCTCTTCAATGTCTGTAAAATCTTAGACATAAAAGTGAAATTTTTTTGGAAAACAAAATAGATACAAGAGTTACACATATACACTAAGGAATGCAGCTTGTTGAAATCCCCATCCTGTACAGAGAACTACACTATTGTGGAGATATTCACATGGGGATATGTGAATGTACAACCTAAAAAACATGGCTTGGCTAAAACCCTTTAAACAGGACTGTTTTGCTGAGCTTCTGCTGGATGTTGTTTCTCTTGAAGCTAAGTGGAGTCATCTTGGCAATGTGGTGCCTTAGCTTAAAGAACAGGGACACGACTAATGTCAGCAGCATACGGTGGTAACTGTCTATGCCATACTGTGTGCAGCCAATATGTTCCTCGAGCAAAAACACATCCTCCGACCCAATCCTCTTCCGTACAATGTACAGGACCTCCAGCAGTCTGATCGGCTGTGATTGCCTGGAACTGGTGAATAAGCCACTATGCTGCTCTAATGAGCCTTACTGTGCCTTCTGATGGAGAACACAACTATGCTGCATGTTTAAGTAATTTTTCAAAGAGAAAAGCTGCAATTTTAACATGATCCAGTATCCATAATTATAGCCACGTCAATAACTTTTGTAAGAAACCAAACTGTTTGAAAATCCGTCAAGATTTTAGCAAAATAAGAGTATTAATTTGTGCAGATCACTCACTCTTACGGAAGAGGACCAGCAATGCATTTTTGTAGGTTGTAGTAGACATTTATTTTCTGCTCATCTCTCATACTATGCATGCCACTCTGATAAGTCCTAATGTTTCTTAGAGAGGGCAACCTTAGCTTTAAGATGACATCGCATGTGTGGGGGTGTGGCTATGCCAACTTTACTTTTCCTGTCTTTCCAAAATGGCTAGCATCTCTACAAGCACATTTTATGGAAGAAAGAAAGATAAGCATGATGTTTATATTTGAATTTCCCTTTAAAATTTTATTTGGATAAATTTTCAAAAATGAACATCTAATGGGTAATTTGAGTAAGTTCCAAACTTATTTAGTTTAATGAGAAAAATGACTAATTTATCAACGTATACTGTAGTACACGTCAGGACTTTGTTCTTGTGTTGATTTAATTTTTTCCTAGTTGAAGGCTCTCTAACACAGACAGAAAGAATTCCTAACAGAATCATAGAGGTAGATTCAGAAGATGAAAATCCAGTGAGTGATACAGGAGAGGATGAGAACTCTGATGAGAAACTAGATGAGGATGACAAAGATGCTAAGCCAGATGCTGTGGACAAAAACACAGTGTGTTGATGTTCTATCTGGGGCCAAAACAGACATGTAGGGATCTGGGATTTTTGTTGTTGAGCAAAAAAGCAACAGCAAAATGTATGTGAGATGTGTGATTTGCCAAATGTTCCTCTGTGTCTCCAAAAATTCTAGTGCTTTGTCATCTATCGTAAATAAATAGTCTTTGTAAATTAGAAGAGCCTGGTTTCCAGACCAGTGGCCCATGGCTATTAAAAGGTCAGTGAGTTTAAAGTTGATACATAACCCACTTTTCTATGAAGCCTTTGTGTAAATATGTTAAAAATTAATTAATATCCTATTTACAAACATTTTAGTGGACATTTTAAATTCACAATCAACTCTTGAACTTTGTTAATATTTCTCGCACACAATCAATGAAGTCCTATTGTGCACTACACTGCACGTGTTGGTAATTTTAAATAAAATGACGTAAAAACCAAATAGTCTTTGGAATGTGTTTTTTAGCACCCCAATACTTGATTTATATGAAAAAAATCCAAACCAAAATACTTTTGTTCTCCTGGGTCTCAGGAGGTCTTTTCTCCTCATAATTCTATTTTTTTGTTCAGTGGCCCTAATCCTCTATCTTTCCACTTTCCCTCAGATACAGCCTTTATTGTAGATATCTATGGCACTGCTACCCGTCTTTGCTGCTACAGCTAGCTTATCGTGTTAAAAAAAATAATGGTACATCCGTATTGTGCCTTTGGATGTTCCAATCGACATCCCAAAATAAGGCTTTAATTTACAGACTGCCTGCTGACCCTGAAAACTTGCCTAAATGTGTTGCTGTCATCAAACGAGATAAATGGAAACTGTCTCAGCTGTGCAGCAAGTACTTCGTCAGTGGAAAGTTTACTAAAAGTTTTGTTTTGTACGCTATCCAAGTCTACTTACGGTGGGCTGCTCTAATTTTGAATATATTTATTTATAAAAAGTAAGCGAATGCATTACTAAAATGCAGCAAAATGCAGTGGTTTAAGGTCAATGTACGCTGGCACACTTCTTGTTAGTCTGTTGTTAACGGACATGTAATTGAAGCTAATTTTGTCCTACCTTAAGTAAAAGTGCAACAACCCGTTGTACTCAGCCAATGTCTCGTCCATCTTCGTGTTTGTCTATACTCTTGAGAAAAGAAGGCAAAAGGATGATCTGAAAAGTTTGAAAGATGACAGCGAGCAAAAAAGAGACAAGTACAAATTACATTAAAATTTTAAAAAATGGTCTTGTTCATTCCTTTAATTCTTATCATCGAGACATCTCTAATTTTTGCATTGCGTTAACGTTATCTGCATCTACTGTTTTTTTACTCAGCTTTGACATGAAGAGGAAATACCTTGTTTGGGGCACTTTCCACAGCTCAAGGTCTGATACCTATCCTGCCACAAAATATTTATGAACCTCTTATCTGACGTGTATGCTTTAAATTCTGCCCCTGTGAAGTGTGAATGTCGATTGACTAGGTAGTTGTAAATGTCAAGGTCAGGTAGATCAGGTCGCATTATCTCCTTCAGTTGGATGTTTTGGAGTTTTTTAACTAGAAATTTGAAAAATCATACAGATTTGAGCACCAACAAGTGCACGTTTTTTTTTTAAAAATATCTTTGTCTGACGTGACCACAAAAAACCTGAACTGGTTTGGAAAGTGTTAAGTCCACTAGTGCCATTCCAGATAAGAAATGGTTAACAGTCACTAAAGTGGGAGTGGGTCCCAGCTAGCTTTTTGCCACCAACGTGGTGGCGTAAACGAACAGTGTGACATCCCTGAGCACTCACTGCAGTCTGGGAGAATCTTGTTCTATGAACACCCACTTTCAGTCCAAAATTTGTGACGCTG
>JBAMHW010011895.1:0-24699 GCA_037177495.1 Rhadinocentrus ornatus | reverse complement strand
GGCCACACACACTACTGAGCCTCATTTTGACTTGTTTTAAGGACATTACATCAAAGTTGGATCAGCCTGTAGTGTGTGGGCATGCTCATTTTTACCCCGGTGGACAAGAGGGTAGCCTCCCTCCACCTTCAGGTGGGGGGATGGGTACTGACTGTTGTTTGTGCTTACGCACCAAACAGCAGTTCGGAGTACCCCCTCTTTTTGGAGTCCTTGGAAGGGGTGTTGGAGAGCACTCCTTCCGTGGACTCCCTCGTTCTGCTGGGGGACTTCAATGCTCACGTGGGCATTGACAGTGAGAAGGGGCATGATCGGGAGGAATGGCCCCCCTGATTTAAATCCGAGTGGTGTCTTGTTATTGGACTTCTGTGCTTGTCATGGATTGTCCATAACGGACACCTTGTTCAGACATTAGAATGTCCACATGTGCACTTGGCACCAGGACACTCTAAGCTGCAGTTCGATGATCGACTTTGTAGTTGTATCGTCGGACTTGTGGCTGCATGTCCTGAACACTCGGGTGAACCGAGCTGAACCCGACCATGGGCAAAGGTCCAGCCACCAGGCGCTCGCCTCCGTGCCCCACCTCCAGGCCTGGCTCCAGAGGGGGCCTCAGTGACCCAGGGAAACCTGGGCACATAGGTTTTGGTCATTATTGGGGTCTTTTGAGCTTCGCTTTGTCTGGTCCCTTCCCTAGACACCTGTTTGCCATGGGTGACCCTACTAGGAGCATAAAGCTCCTGACAACATAGTTCCTAGGATCATCAGGACACACCTCCCATGGTAACGTGGCGGCTCAGGAAGTATCGTAAAGTACAAAGCACTTGTGGAGTCACATTCAGAAATATGAGCATATTTTATGTTTGGCTGATCTCTTTACTATTCACCTAAATTTCATATTTTTGATGTCTCTACTTTATCACGTTCAGTTTTTCTGTCGTTTCCTTGGTCAGTGTCTCTTTCTGCAGCCTTTCTGTTCTCTCTGCGCTCCTTCGTCCAGGCCCGGGGGCAGTAGGTGGGAAGAGGGGCCATACTGACAAATATTATTTGTCGGCCATATTGACGTAAGGGCATTCCTTACTGTTATGGCCAAAATGGGGGTCCTGTGCTTGTTTTTCTTGGGGTTCCTTTTTTTCTTGTTTCCGATCTTTGGTGCAGTCTTCACTGATGTGGTTTAGTCTGCCCAGCAGTTTGGTTTTAGAGACAGTAAAACTACCATGTGGACCCCAGAATAATAGGTAAAGAGAGCAATTTTCAAATTATCTATGTGACCGGCTGAGGCCATATGAAGTAACAAGATCTCTACGATAATCTGGGTCAAGTTTGCTTTACATCCTGAGTACGCACTAAACAAAGAGAATCAGTGTTTAGTTTTTTTGTTTCTAACATCTGGAACAAACTACCAGAAAACCTGAGTTCTGCTTCAAACTTTTATTCTTTTAAATCAGGTATTAGAACTCTTTCATTTACCACCACTTTCAATTAGGTAGGGAGTTTTTCTTTTTGTTTCTTGGTGAATATATTTTTTTACACATTTGCGTTGATGATGATGCACAATAGTGTTTTTAGTGACAAAGTGAACTACACTCATTGCTGTTCCCTGACCTCTCCTAAATGTAGAAAGAACATTTGCCTGTATTGGTTTATTGCACAAGTCCTCATGCAATCATGCAAATCCCCTTCACTGTCTGTCATCCTGAGACACGTACATCATTTATCACCCTTAAACACACATTAAAGATCATTATATAAGTGGATCAGACACCACTGAACAGCAGTCTGCCAGTTTCAGGACGTATCAGTTTCTGGAGCCGGTTGATGTAAACACTGCTGTCCAGGTGGGTGATTGCTGGTAACTTAACATCTTACAGTTCAAATTGTATGGCCTGTGATGGGAAATGTGATGTGATATGAATGAAATCCTCGGAGGATGAATCAATCTCATATTATTATCTTTTAATGAAATTTTTTATATGAACAAAGTGTTGAACACTAGGCATTCTTGCTTCATTTACATGAGACTTCCAAAACAGTGACTAACCATAATTTGTTACAAAGAAAAAAGTGCTTTAAGACTTCCAGACATTTCTTGACAACTGAGAGAAGTAGATAAAATCCTTTTTTTTATTTAGTCCCCAGTCCTGAAGAAGCAAGAGGAAACAGTGAAGAGGAAAACTTCCATTTAACCGGATAAGACCTCAACTAGACCCAAGGTTCGAAGTCCACAACTTCAGTTGTATCTGTATTAAGAAGCATAATATTCATCCAGGTCTGTATGTTTTGTCTTTTATTTAAGACATTTTGCAATCTCACCAATCTTGTTGAATCTGCTTCAGAGCAAAGGTTATAGGTCTTTACCTGACTTTGAGAGCAGTAACATTTCTTAATCCGCTGATCTTCTGGTTGAAATAAATAAAAAGAAGAATAAAAGTTAAACACACTGAAAGACTATTCTAAACTGTTAAAGGTAGAGCAAGTGAGGACATAGTTGAGGTGCCCCAAGTCCAGACGTTACCATAGAAACTGCTATAAAATAAAAGGATGAAAACTTAATCAAAATGTAACTGTGAGTTAAGTTTAACTTCTGTTCAGTATTAGTTTATAATTATCTTTATATGTTGAACCTGCTTCACAACACAGGTTGCAGGTATTTATTTGACTTCGAAAGCTGTAACTTTTCAGATATCTTCTCTTCTCCTCAGGTCTTCATCTACCCACCACACCATCACAATGTCAGCTAACTACTCCTCTCCCATCAACTCCTCCCTGGATTCAGAATATTCTCTCTGTTCCAATTTAATACTTGGTAATTCAATGGTCAGCGCCCTTTCTGTCACCAGACTCGTCCTCCTTATCCCCATCTCCATCTTTATCCTCCACCTGGGCATTGAACAGTGGCGGCAGCATCATTCCTTTAAAACAACGAGTCACTCTGACATGTTCACCTACAGCCTGGCTGTCATGGAGCTGTTTTGGAGTTTGGGGACAGTTTTATCCTTTACAGGGGTCTTCTCTGATTTTGTAAATGCAATTACAATGCTGTATCTTTTTTACTCCATCATTTTTTTTTCAGAGTCCGGCTTTCACGTCCTAACCTGTGTAGATCGCTACCTAGCCGTTGTTCATCCAGTAAAGTATCGAGAATTCCGAAATACGTGTGCAGTCACCATCAGAAACATCAACATATTTTGTGTTTGGCTGACGTCGTTACTATTGACCTGTATTACAAATTTCTATGGCTCTACTATATCTGTTATCATGTTGTTCAGTTTTTTGGTTTTTTCCGTGGTTGTCGTCTCTTTCTGCAGCCTTTCTGTTCTCTATGTGCTCTTTCGTCCAGGCCCGGGGGCAGGAGGCGGAACCAGGGGCCATATTGACCAATCAAAACAAAGGGCGTTTTTTACTGTTATGGCCATAATGGGGGTCCTGTGCTTGTTTTTCTTGGCGTTCCTTGCTTCCGCTGCACTGGTAACGTTAGACGTATTGTGCCAAGGTGTCACTTATGTGGTGTTTTCGTCTCTGATGTGGTTTAGTCTGCCCAGCAGTCTGGTTTTAACACTGCTTTATCTGCACAAGGTGGGAAAATTATCATGTGGACACCAGGGAGGTAGTTAAAGAGAACAAGTGGACATTTAAGTTTACAAATTTTCAAATTACCTATGTTACTGGCTGACACCATATGAAGTAGCACGACCATCTGGGTCAAGTTTGCTGATTATCCAGAGAATGCAGACCAAACATTTAGCTTTTCTGCTCCTAATATCTGGAACATCTATCCATTCACTGATTTTCTGTACGGCTAATTCCAATTCAGGGTTCACCGTTGAGCTGGAGCCGATCCCAGCAATGGACCATTTTTGTACTTTATGCATATGTCAAACATGCCTGTGCCCAACTAGATTCTTTCATATTAATGGGTAAACTGGCCGATCTTGCTGGGGGAGAAAATCCAGATAAAATTAGAAATAGCATTTGGATTTCAGAGATTATTCTTTGGTATTTTGGCGATCAATGACAAGAATCTTCATGTTTACCAGCAGAAATGTTTTCATGTCTGATGCACGTAGTCCATAACAACGATTCATTCAGTTGTAATGTTAATTCATTTATTGAATAAGTTGGGACGTGATGTTTTTACTGTAAGGCAGTAAACATGGTGGGCGCCGGTGCAGACCTAGAACGTTTCATTGTGATGGAATCACTTCTGCCTCTCGTCTTCCTCTTCATGTCCACAGACGAGCAATAGTCAACATCTTTGGTGTCATCAGACGGCCCACCAGAGACAAAGTGTTCACTACAAACCCGGAGCCAGGACATCCCCTTTAAGTTTGCTTGGCTGGTCGAACAAATCCAGACTGCACGCTGGTGTTTGTTAACGGAAAGCCAGTAAAAACATTTATTACTTATTTGCGTTAATTCTTACCTCAAGAATTAAAATAGTTAAAAACACAATAGGTGTAATTGAGCAATTTTTTAATCCACTTGCATAAAAATACTTACACAATTCCCGTTACAATATTTCCATATAATCCCACACCAATGAACATATTGGAGGCAGTCTTGACATTTTGCCACATGAACACACTCAGACCAAATAATGGACCATCCAGCTGAAAGTCGACCCCTCTACAAGCTAATCCAGCTAATTCAGAGCTTCTGTTTTCTCACAACTAAGCTGATGTCATGCCTTTAAGACTTAAAAACATGTAGCACATTTTTTTTTATTGGACCCTGTAATGCAGGGCTCCCTAAGTCGGGTCCTCAAGGCCCACGGTCCTGCAGACTTTACCTGCTTCAACACACCTGACTCAAATTAATGGCTCTGGGAAGAGTGGCTATTTCCATTTGTGATGTCACTAAGGGAAAGATCTCAGACTCGCCTGTTTAAGCACACATTTGCTATAAAGTTGAGCAAGCAAGTGAGAGAGGTGACAGAATTTTCAAATTCTTGGGCCTAAAACACAGGACTCATATGACTGTTAGGAAACCTTTAGAAGGTGACTTTTGCATTATAAGGGACCTTAAGGACGTATAAAAATGTAGCACATTTTTTAATTGGACCCTGTAATGCACGACTCCCCAAGTCTGATCCTCAAGGCCTGTGGTCCTGCAGACTTTTCCTGCTTCAACGAGATCCATTTAATGTGAATCAGGTGTGTTGCAGCAGGGAAACATCTGAGGACCAGGGTTGGGGACCACTGCTGTAATGGACTGGAAAGCAGTAAATAGAGTCCAGCCCAAGTGTGACGTTTTATTTCCCGTCTAAACTTGAGCTGCTGCATGTGTAACAGCCTGCAGGTGATGAAGAGATGTTTGATCAACACCAGCATACAGGGAGTTTCAATTATCTTGTCAAGAAGTGATGAAGTGTGATGTTGAAGGTTTTAACATGTTTATCAGGGTTCCTCTTGACTGTTGTTGTTGTTGTGCATTGACTCTGTTTAAGAGGTCTTTGCTAAGGTGGGCTTTGTAGTTGGTACAGTTTTCTTTCTTGAGGTTTCCTTCTTGGACTAATTTGTCTTTTTTTTTGTCTTGTGTAGCATTTAAGAACTGGAGGATGTTCATTTAGGGCTTTAATTTAGAATTAATACAAAGTGAATTTATTTAATCCAGCACCAGTTTCTGGGTCCCAAAGCTGCTTATTTGGCCTTGGAAACATTTAGGTCTATACATCATATTTATTTTGGGAAGTTGTTTCACTTTGTTATTGTGTACAAATTTGTGATTGTTTGTTGAAACCTTCTAGTAACTAAAGTTTGAGCATTATTATTGATTTATTCCTGTTAAGTGTTCAATTACTTTTGCTCATTTTTCCAGTCATGTGAACACAGAATATGCAGCTTCATTCTGCAAAGCCTTTTCTTTTGTTTATTTCAGTTCGTGGTATTCCTGCCCTTCACCTGGCTTCTCTTGCTAATTTCTTCTCACCTGATGCTCATTTTCTATTAGTGTGTCAGTTTATTCCGCCCAGTTTTTATTGTAGCAGTCCCTTCACAAGGTTCATGTTTTATTCATGTTTTTTTGTGATGTTGCAGACTTTATTAGCTACACTGTTTGCCGTGATTTTAGTTCAGTATTTGGTCAGCTGAATAAAGTACATTTTTGTACATCTACTTGCCTCCTGCATATCATTACTATAGTTTTAAAAAGATTAGCTTTTCTTGGACTTTTTTTTTATTTTAATTTTAATTCCACCTTGTCTTCTTGCCTAAAGACCTAAAAAATCAGGTTGATCCAATATTTAATCCAAGTCTAATTTCTGTTAATTTAACCCTTTTATGTAATATGCATTATATTTTATACAGATGTAGTTTCTGAGACCTTGTCCATCACATTTTGGTAACTTACCACTTATACAATAATAATACAATAATGCATTACAATAAATTTGACATATAACACAATAATAAATTATAAATATACAAAAATGGTTCTTTGTTTATTTATATATATATAAATATATATTTTTTTAACATTTTTTAATAGGCCAAACAAACAAGATTTCTTAAATGTCATTATGGTGCTACGAGGATACATTAGGTGGATGCTAAAGCGCTTTTACTTGCATATGTAAAACATGATTTGCCTGTTTAAATTTCCCCTAAAAGCAAACAAAACATCCCTGATAGTATGTTTTGCAAAATGCAAAAGACCCCCACAGTGCTGTTTTCACATGTTCCTCCCCATGTTCAAACGCAGGCTGAAACACACCCATGTTTTAAAACAAACATGTTTAACACTCGTTTAGATGAGATATAAGTGGCCAGCACAGCCAAGGTCTAGTCCAGAGGTGGCCAACGTTGGTCCTCAACAATCCTGCAGGTTTTCCATGCATCCCTGCACCAACACACCTGACTTAAACTAATGAGTCATTGTGCAGATCCTTATAGGCTGTTGGATCCATTTAATTTAAGTCAGGTGTGCTGGAGCAGGTAAATTTGGAAAACCTGCAGGATTGTGGCTCTTAAGGACCGACATTGGCCACCCTTGGAATAGAGTGATGCATCTTTGAGTAAGACTGCTTAGTGACAAGAGTCAGTTTATTACACCACTAAGACTAACACCAGTCTGCAACTGCCATAGTCTGACTTCAATGCCTTACCACTGTGTTCTGCAGACAAATTCTAATTGGGTATTTGTGATGGTCAACATTTCATTATTAGCCTACAATGGTAAATAAAAGATAATGCTGTAGGCCTAACATGGAAATAACTTATATTTGTGGGGCTACAGTATAATGGACTGGGCTAATATAGCTTATACCAGATTTGGCACTGCCAAACCACATTGTGGACACATTTACATGGTTCAATAAAATTTGTAAAGCGCTTTGAGTGTCTAGTAAAGCGCTATAGAAATGTAAGGAATTTTTATTTATTATTAATTATTAAAAGGCCTTTAACAGTTAACATGACTCTGGTCTTGGCTCTGACCTTTTTGTTTCATCATCTTCCTCCTCATCCTCCTTGCTGCTTGATGGCTTCATCCAGGCCAGGATGGAGATGCTTCCCTGAGCTGCCTGGTGTAGCTCCTGTAATTTCTGTTTTCTTAATCTCTCAATTCTAGGCATGCTGCAATTGATAAAAGCCGAGGCCAACAGTGTTATAGACTGATCAGAATAATGCTCCTTGATATAAAGAAAAAACGATTTGTCAAATTATTACAATCTGCGACAAAAGAGATGGGTAACTGGAGAATGCGGTGCGATGTGGTTTATGAACACATCGTGAAAAAGTCACAGAAGAAAAAGCCAAGCATACCTGTGTTTGTAGTGACCACTTAGCTTAACATTTGGCAAGGTACCACTGATTACGGCTAGTGCCAAGCTAGTTTAGCGGGCAGTCAGCTAATTTTGACAGACAGGCTACTTTACAACAGGGACGCATAGTTTGGTATCAGGCTTAGTTTAGGAGCAAAATGTTCCATCGAAATATTTCAGCGTTACCTGAGTAGTGGCAGGTGGAGCGGTGGGAGGCAGCTTCACGGACGGTCTAGCTGCTGCAATGCACGATGCTTACAATGTGCCTCGTTGGCGCCCGCTTTGTGTGAACATGTTGCCAAAGAAACGACAGGAACAAAACGTGCACGTATGTGTAAGGAGTGTGTGATCGCGTTAACATAGTGGGGCACATACAATACACAATATATAAAAAATCATTCTTATAAAAAGAGCACTTTTCCAGCCCCAAAGGCAAGGGCAAGTGCTTCAGCACCACCAATGCTATATCTGTGCATGGCAGTGCCGCTAAAACAGGGTTTGAATGGTGTTTGAAATATCTGAACCTCAACAAAAAAACAAAATTACAGTTTGTGTGTTTTAGGGCTTAAAGGGACAAATTTACAATATAACCACCAATCTTACAGGTTAAAATAGTTTATTGAAGTAGTGTTTCCAACACATTAATTACCTCCAAGTGAAGGCTGTAGCCAGTGACTCATTATGTCATCTAAAATAAAATAAAAAGTAATTTAGTCAATTTATCTTCCATTTAGTGTAATGTAATGTTATATGAATTACAGTGTGAAAAAATTAGATACTTTGCATATCATATTCATGTAGCACATAAATGTGATGACATAGAAGTGTAAAGCAGCATGAAAATGGAATCACTAATGAACAGCTGTAAAATGACAGTGGATTTACATGAATTTGGATTTACACCACTCATGTAAATAATATGTTAATGCAGTTAAAAACAATAAATAACTCTTATTAGCTAATATAACTAGTATTTTCTATTACATGATTAATATTGTGATATAGCAGTATTTGCTAACAAACAAGCTTCAGTCACACTCACAAACACCATTAGTAAAGTATGATTTGGAGCTCTGCTCTTAAGGATGCAACATATTTGGAAAGCTGAAAATAACCTGCTCAGCAGGATTCATTTAAATATTGAAGTACTGCCTTTTAAGTCCAAGCACAGCAGAAATGTGTTCTGATTTTGTTGCATCAAAGGAAAATGTGTTTTTAACCATCCAGCCAATCATGAATGGTTTAAACAATCACAAAGTACACAAAATAAAATAAAAAACTATAAGACAATGAGCAGTGTTTTCTGCTTTGAGATGCTGGGGATATATCCACAATTGGAGGGGGCTGTTTTCTTCAATCTGTCTTGGTTATCCTCATTACAGGAAGACAAAAAAAAAAGAAAAAAAAAAAAAGCTATATGTAGTGGTCAATGCATGAGTTCTTAAATGAAGTCAAGAACTGGCTCCTCCCTTTAATTAGAGCAGCAGCATATAAGACACCTGCTGACCTCCTTCTCCCTCTGCTTCCTGTGATTGTTGTTAGTAGTGGTGGCTGCCTTTGCCTCTAAGGGTTGTGAGTAGGGTGGCAGGCAATATTTATAAAAGTAACTTGTGGACTTGAATTAATTTGTTGCTTTTCATTTGCAGATGACCTGCTGCTGGTTTTTTAATTTTTTTTCCTGTCTTGTCTTGCCCACTTTAGTTTAGTTTTGGTTTTAGTTATTGTTTAGTTGTTAGTTATAAATGTGTTAAGGTTATCTTTAGTAGTATTTTGCTTTGCTTTTCCAGCACAAGTTGATCAATTTGGCTTTATTTCTTTGTTTGTGGTTTTAACTTTTGTTTTTCTTTTAGACCGCTGGGAGCCATAATGTGGACGGACTAGCCACTTATGGTTCGGAATCCCCACTTTGTGCATAGTTTGGAGCACTGCATACACAAAGAGTGAGGTTTGCAGTAAGGTTTGTTGTGTTCACGAGGTGAGAGTGGTGGCACATCTGGGCACTCCCCCCTTTAGGCTGCCCTCCTCTGGTGGCCCCAGCTAGTCTTATATTTTGTTTATCCATTTAGCTTTTAACCTTTTTAACTTGAATAGAGTTTAACATTTGTGTGATTAATTTTAACTTTAGATCTTTAAATTTTTTACATTTAAAAATATTTAACCCGCACCCATGTCTCTGTTGAACAGGAGCGAGCCTGTGCCCTTAAATTTCATGGGGTCGTACACTCCAGGTGGTGGTGTTGGTCAGTCAAGTTTGACAATTTTTAAATAAAACAATCTCCAATTTCTTCATTTTTGACTGTTCCACTTATTATACCGTTCCTCTTCGCCACATATAGGAAAACATGGAATAATGTTAAACTGATATGAGGATAATGCTTGTGCAGTCTTGGGTAATTTGATGTGATTCTGGTGCTTTTGTGATATCCAGACCATTCAACAAATGAAATTATCCTTTCTTGAATTTATTCATGTTTTAGCATTAACCTGTATGACTGAGTTCTAAATATTTTTAAATTGTGCAGCAGCTTAAATTTTTTGTGGCATCTGTACCTAGTGGGAGTTTGTACAAGTAAAATTGAAAAGGTGGTGGTTGAAAGCTTCATCTTGCAATATGGCTCTGCAAAAGAATCAATTATTCAAACACCCATTTAATCTTTTTACTTTTTTACCTTCAGTAGATACATAGCCTTCTTATCCCTTTTATCTTGACAGAGAACAAATCGGTTACACTACTATAAAAAAACACAACTTGTCTAAAAGTCTTTGAGATAAAATATATCAACAAGGGGTGGGACTCGATTAAAAAAAATCTATTTATTGGCTTTGTAATTGATCTCTATTAATCACATTTTAATCGCTTTGATGCAAAAAAACAGCTTTTTAAATATTTTTTTAATTGTATTTTAGTGGACGATTATGGACCCCCCAGGGAACACGGATCATTCTTTTCTTTTGCGTTAGCACGCAATACTTTTGCATTGCCTCGCAATACTTTTGCATTACCTCACAAAGATAGGATGCGGGTGTAGAGTGTGTTTTGACTGTAAAGTGAGATTGATATGTTTTATTGGTAATTTATTAAATAAATGGTAAATTATAAAGACTGAATTATTAACTGCTACAGCTTAATATTAGGAGGAAGTTAGGGTAATTAGGTAAAAAATACGTGATACTGGCTTCTCTTGAGGATCTTCTGGCTCTAGAAGGATTATTTAATCTTTTAGATTAATTGAACCAGTGCCAGAATCATAGGGAGGACATAGACGGGTCATAGGGGGGGTCCCGGGCCATGTTGACGAGGCCAGTTGCAGAGGGGAAGAAACAATTTTTATGATGTGAGGTTTTGGTCCTTATGGACCACATCCTTATGCCAGAGGAGAGCATCTCGAACAGGTGGGAGGGGTCAGCCATAATCTTTCCTGCATGCCTCAGGGACCTGGTGGTGAGCAAATCCTTGAGGGGAAGGCAGATTGTAGTCAATCACCGTTTCTGCAGAGGGAATTATCTGCTGCGGTCTTCTCTTGTTCTTGGCTGTGGCAGCAGCGTACCAGATGGTGATGGAAGAGGTGAGGATGGACTCAATGATGGAGGTGCAGTGCACCATCATTGTCTTTGGCAGGTTGAACTTCTTTAGCTGCCGCAGGAAGTACACTCTCTGCTGGGCTTTCTTGGTGGCCATGGGGGATGGGGTCAGGACTGTCCTATCTGTCTTCAAAGCGACAATAAAAGTCATTCAGGTCATTGGCCAGGTGCAAGTCGTGGTGGAGTGGGAGGCTTTGGGTTTGTAGCTAGTAATATGCCTAAATCCTCTCCAAACAGCAGCAGAGTTGCTGAGAACTGTTGGAGTTTCTCAGAGTACAGTTGTTTAGCATCTCTCATTACCTTGCTAAACCTTTACTTTGATTCTTTAAACCTGGTCTTGTCCCCACTCCTGAATGCTTCTTCCTTCTCCAATCGTAGCTGTCTGAGCTTAGTTGTGAACCAGGGTTTGTAGTTGTTGTAACTCACCTTGGTGCATGATGGTACACAACAGTCATCACAGAAGCTGATGTAAGATGTGACAGCTTCTGTGAACTTATCCAGACAGCTTGTAGCAGTCCTGAAAACATCCCAGTCAGTACAGTCCTCCCTGGCTTCACTGGTCCACTGCTTTGATGTCCTTACAACAGGTGGACCATGACATGGTTAGAGTGACACAGTGCAGCGCAGGGGGAGGGCATCATAGGCATCACTGACTGTAGTATAACAGTGATACAGAACATTCCCCTCTCTGGTCGGGCATTTAATAAACTCTATTTTGGGAGGTCATGGGTGAGGTTTTCTTTGTTAAAGTCACCGAGGATGATAACCAAGGAGTGCGGGTTTGTCTGCTCCACTCTCAGTATCTGGTCGGCGACCGTGCACTGTGCCACCTGCACATTGGCCTGTAGTGAAATGTAAACACCAACTAGAATGAATAAAGCAAACACGGGGGTAGTAGAAGGGTTTGCAGTTAATGATAAAATATTCGAGATCAGGAGAGAAATACTGTTCGATCACTATGACGTCACATCAGCTGCTGTTAGTGTAGAAATAGATACCTCCACCCTTCATCTTGCCAGGGAATTCTAAATAGCGATCCGCTCTGAAAAGTTGGAATCCTGCCAATTGCAGCGCAGTCCGGTACCGATCCACACAGCCACGTCTCCATGAAACACAAACGAAAGATAAAGAAACATCTCTGCTTTTTCCCAGCAGTAGCTGAAGTTCATCCAGTTTATTGCACAGTAAACGCACACTGAAGAGAATTTTTGCGGTGTTCGAAGTCCATGCCGGCGAAGATGCACTAGCGAACCGGCACATTTCCCTCTCCTCCGGAGTGTCACTGCATGGACAAAGGTGAGGGCACCTAATGTTTCCTAAAGGTTATGAGCACTACTCTGGCGAAAGAGCTCCGGGTACTGTACCAGAACACTGGTTTAAATAACAAAATAACAAAAAACAATGTGCACCAACACACCGAGGCAGCCATCTGGGGCGCCATCTTGAGCAATTTTAGTAGTTTCTGCTTGATACAGTAAATGCCCATGATTTGACCATTCTTAAACAGACGAACATCTCCACGACCATGGGATGCGTCTTTCCACATGGTTGTGTAAGAACTGAGAAGTTACTCATTACATCAGTTAGGGTTTAACAACTTGTTGCCAGCTGAAAGATAATCGCCCATGCAGTAATTGTTCCATAGGCTTGTACCTATGTATATGCTTAGTTAAATCGTGCAGGGGCAACTTGTTTTTTTATTTATTTATTTTTAGCTAAGCAGTGTATGCCCCATTTGCCCCGTGAGACTGTAAGAGTTCAAAAAGTCAGTTCCTGAACAGAAAGATGAACAAGGAGGAGCAAGGAAGCAAACTTTGCTTCTACACCAGCAATGCATAACTTGTTTATTTATCTTTACTGATAAATTCTTCATTTGTTGCCCCCATGTGATTTAAAAGTGAAGTTTGAGATATCATTTCTCAACTTGCTCTGACAAAAATATGTATTTATGTAATTATAAAATTGATAAGCAACTAAATCAAAAGGCTATCAACATAAAAATTATTAACATTATCTGGGAACAATGTAGGGCTGGCAAAGAACATATTTAAAGATGGGGTCCAACCATAAATATGGTCTGTAGCTTTTTGAGAAAGTAGTAAATTCTGAAAATCCTAAGTTCAGAAGCCAGATACAATTAGCAGACAAAAAATAAAAAAACACATTTCTACCTCACACTGGTGCTGCTGCATTGATGAGAAAAAAGGAAAATAATCTATTTTGTTTTTTTTTCGTTCGTTTTGTTTAGTTGTTGGTATAAATGGAGACTAACTAGGTTTTTGACTGCACAATCCATTGGAGAATTCCATCAGAATTACATTAAACATTTCAAATTCAGCTGGATGAAGTTAAAAGTACCAGATGTTTGATTGTGGTGTATGTCAGATTGAAAACAAACTGTACAAAAAGGTGTGACCTGTGCTGCTGCTGTGGTGATGTGTGTCCTACAGTGAAGGAACAGACTCAGTTGGACATGATGTTCTGGTCTCTATTCTACTATTCACATCCAGGTTATGTCTGATTTCACTCAGTTTTTTGCACAGCGAGATCCCCTTTTCCTTTTCTGGACTGACTAATTCGCTGTGGCTTTGGCTTTAAAGTCTGCTGAGTTGCTTGACACTGCTGGCTCTTCGTGTGGGTCTTGCTTTATTTATGACAGCAACATATGGCACAGGCACATGTACATCCTGAGTTCACATCTTCCTCATGGGTCACACTATTTGCAAGGCACTGCTGTTTTTCATGGCCATTAGTGAGTTCAGGGGACATTTTGAGAACTTTGTGTGGTTTAAACATGTAGCTCCAGGAAAGACTCCAGATGATGCAATCTTGCAGAAAAAAATAAGTGACAGTTTGTAATTTCCTGCACTGGCAAACAACAATTTGTTTTATGTAGTACATTGTGAGTTTGATCACAGGGCATTTGCTTTATACATCTATGGTAAGGTATGAAGTGCAGAGACAGCAGCAGCTTTTACATTCATCTACAGTAGTATTTAAGCCCTTGGATAGGATTTTTGTCATTTGTGCTTTCAGTTTCTATAAAAGTGATCTCACTGTGCCATTCATCTTCACTATTCAATATTACCTGCTCTGAAGCAGTAACATCTGTCATATTGATCCTTCTTAAAGGGATTGAGTGAGCTCATTCCATCAAGACTTGATGAGAAAAGGGTTGTAATGTTGACACTCTCAGAACACATAAAGAGAATGAGTAGTAGTCACAGAGCCTTCCTTTCCAGTCGACCTTCTACAAACAGACACTGCACGGTGTTTAGTTAGCAATCTTGGGCTTGGCCCATGATAACTCAGGTCACAGCGCCATCCCCTTCACCAAAAGGTGGCAGACACTTTCTTTTCCAAGTTCAACATAGTGGAGATGTGATGATTCCTCTTTAGTCTTCTCTAGACCTCTGTTTGAACTACATTAGGCTTGTTGAGTGTAATCGACCACCCAGCTACATCCGAACCATTTTCAGCTATTTTCTAAAAGTGCTTGAAAATTATAACAGCTTTGCTGATCTCATCTTGTCTTTTCCTGCGGCAAAGCACAACCTAATTCAAAAGCACATTTAATTTGATAATGTCCCGTGTAGTCATGTGATAGTAACACAACACTCAGATTAACTTATTTTTAGATTAAAAAGACTTCCACTGCTAATGATAGCCACTCCATTATCTTAAGTTTATAATATATATATATATATATAAATAAAAGAAATGAAAAGAAAAAGAGGTGGTAATTGAAGATGAGAACTGAGGGAAACAGATTACCCTGGCCTGAAATCTACTGGAGAAAATCTGCTGGCGCTAAGCATCAGGAGCAGACAGCAAGTAAAGGTTAGGTCACATACTGGTTGTCAGAAATAGAGAACCATGTTTAATAGCCAAAATTTAAAAAAACAGCCAAACGGAAATGAGGTGGAGGGGGTTCTTTAATGAAAGAAAACAGACAAATTCGGAGCAGTGGATAAGTAATCAGGCAAATCATGATAGGTTAGGTCAAGCAAAGCTATGCAGTGCCTTGAGCTTCATTGCAATACATTAAAGCTACAATTAAACCAACTAGATCATTGGTGTTGAAAAAATATTTTGAGCAATACAGGAGTGAGTTGTTGCCTGTCTCATGTTACCGTGGTAAACGTGAAAAAAAAGCTTCTCATAAATAACTGATTATCGTGTGGAATTGTTTTTACATTTGTTTACATGAAAACAAATTATATGTGTTTTGATGTTATATGCTTAAAACATGTTAAAAGGCAGAGGACTGTGTTTCATTAAGCTGTGGAGTTGGACTGCTGAACTTTTTTTCCTTTGGCTTCCTGTTCAGGATTCTTAGAGCAAGTCTAAAATCACAAGTGTGTAACGTAGGGGGACTGAATATACACTTGAACATTATAAATGCTCAAAAATGCAATAGCCCTGGACTGACAACTAACTAGCTAACTGTCCATCACAGAAATGTGTCTGCTTGGATGCCAAAGTTAGCAGAACTTGGACAGTATGCTTAAATTGCCGTGGAACAGTAAGATCAGGAAAAATTGGGTTCATTTTGCGAAAAGTGAAGCTGAAATGTAGCACCAACATGGGCCTGGCAACACACCAGGTGAGCTAGCAAAATCTTAAAATTACAAATGTTTTAATTATACAATTTGAATATTATAGGACACTTTCACATATTTTTTACTGAAACTGCTGGGATTAATGGATACAAAAACACAGCTGTTGTGCTCATGCTGCCTCTATTTATGCCATCTTGAACACTGCAGAACAAACCTGCCATCAGAATTTACTTTTCACTACTTTGTTAACTTAGTCGACAGCTTGAAGGTGACTGAAATATTTAATATAATATCCGCAGTGTTCTTTTGGGATTTCACATCCAAGCAGTTCCCTCAAAATGAACTCTGCAGTTTGCATTTTGTGTTTTATTTGAGCTGGAGATCTGTCAAACAGTGATGTGCTGACATATTCATTTGCATTTCAGAGCAGAGAGCAGTGCTATTTGCTGTGATTTGAAAAGTCAATTTAAATGACCTTTTCATTGTTTTAATCATTTGTCTTTGTCTGAGTGGTTAACATGGCATTTGACAAACTTAGAACAGATTAATTTTTGCTTTTACTTGGTGTTAAGTTGTTTAAGTTGTGGTCCTACTGAGAAGAAACTCAATATAAAGAGTGATAACAGTAGCATCCAGAGTCCTTTATGTTATTGTGAGCCTGGCAGTTATACAGAGGAGACTTTCAAGGGGTAGTATGTAGAATTTAGTTACATTAGTTGTGGACTGCAATAATATGAATAATCAAAGCTGCTCGCTCCCCTTTCAAACCAAGGAGCTACCTCCGGCGGTAAAATGTAAAGCCCGTGTGGGCGTGCAAATAATCGCAGTGCACCCCTCATCCGCTAGGAGCTGGTTCCAAAACAGAGTCAATCCCCGTAGACTTCGATGTTAAAAAGACCAACTTTACAGCATAAATAAACATGCAAAAAAAATCCATTTTAGGATTAATAGGTCAAGTTATGACAATTGTGAGGGGGAGTGAATTTTTTTCTAACTATTTATTATTATTTAATCTTGAAATTGAGCACAATTAGGGGCATGTCCTTTTGATTGACAGGTATCCAATATCCGGGGAAGAAGGGAGAGTGCAGCAAAACCGCGTTTTTTTAGCTCGCTAAAAGCACGCATTAGCTTTAGCCCGCCTACCTCTGTTAGCTCCTGGTTAGCTCAGTTAGCTCTTAGCTACAGGCAGCTTGGAGTTTGATGGGTGTCAATCATCCACTCCCACCTTCACAGTCCGCCTCTCAGCTCCACCTCTTTGCCCATTTTTGGATTTTCCAGGAATGACGACATGTGTGATGCTGCTAAAATAGCAACGGTGGGATTTTATTTATTTAATGACTTATTATATAACCTTATAGAAATGTTTTCAGTTCTTCTCTTCATTGGTCACATATACGTTGAATTCAGCAAAATACTAAAGTATTCCTCTTGACAGCCTGTGCAGATGGAACATTCTGATTATAGCATAGACCAAATCAGAGTCTGAGATCAGGACTGCAATCTGTTTTGCAGACTGACTTGAGAGTCCCTAACGATCAGAGGGCTGTAGACTGTGGCCTAATCACAACCATCCTTAGGGCTTATATTGGCTGTGGAGAATACTTATAAAATGTGTAGTGTCTCTATCATTCTTGCATGTCAGCAGTAGAACAGAGTTTAGAGGATTGTTTTGTGAGGAAAGATGCTTTCCATGGGAGTCTTTAAGAATGTTAGTTGACTGTTTCTTCTGCAATACTGACAAAAAATCAGCTTTTTGTTTGTCCATAAAATGAGGCTGCAGCCCGTAAAAACTAAACTCAGTTTCTGAGCCTGATCTCACAAAAGTTTGTGCTCCATTTAAGCAGAACCAAATTCTCATTATATGTCTCCCTCTAACTTTATCTACTACAAATTTATAAAGATTGTAAAATGTTCTGCTGCCAACCTATAAAAACTGGTATTACAAATGGATGTCTGCAAAGGTTCTGAAAACACTTTTTTTTTTTTTTTTACCGTCACAAGGCACAACTTTAAAGATTAAAGATTAGCATGTATTTTGTATCTGTTAAGTGTCATTGATTGCATCATACACACTTTAATCGGTTTATGGGTAATTCCTCATTTTGAATTTTTAACTTGAACTGAATCCCAAACAAAATTAATCATTTTTGGCTACCTACTTAATACACTATATGCTCAAAAGATTTTATTGTACCATGGCTGAATTTGTTAATTAAAATGTCAACATTTGATAAGCTTCTAAATTCACTGACTAATTTTTAACATGACAGAATATTTTTTGTTATTCAACAAAAAGCTTTCAGTTTTGTGACGGTATTAGGCATCAGCATGTAGCCCATAATAATCACATTTAAATGTTCTTTTAGTTGAGTGTGTCTGAGAAATTATCAAAACAAGGATCAATGGGAGAAGGGCACATTTTAAAAATGAACCTGAATATCTAACCTTAAATGTCTAAGGAGTAGATTACCTGTCTGAGTTGCTATGGTGATCAAGCCAGGTTTGTAACACTCAAGACTTTCACTTCAGCATACCTTGCTAGAACAATAATCTTGTTTTGTTGTACACCCCTTAAGCCCTGCTGTATTCACTTAGATATGCATTAACAGAAAATATCTTTAGGGAATTTTTTTTTTTTTTTTAAAGAGTCTTAAACAAATCTACTTATGAATTTAGTTCTCATCTTTGAAAATCTCACAGTAGTAAACCATCTAAGAAACAATTATTTTTTTACCAATCATATTTTGATTAAATGCTCATTTACATCTGTCAAGTCCAGACTTTATTGCAACATGTAATTTAATTTACTATAAACAAAAATCAATTGACCTTTATTTTTTTTTATTTCTGTGTAGCTATTGAGTTGATAGTGATGCATACCTGAATATTAGCTTTAATAGTTGCAGTTGCACCATCCAACCAAATCCTTTTATATGATGCTTTTAGACATTTTAATTAGTTCTTTGTTAATTTGAAGTGATTCCTAATAGTGTGTTTAACAATGAAATCAGTTTTCGTCCCACACAATCAATTTCCTTAAAAAATCATAAAGAAAAACCCTGCTGATTCCTTACACTAGAGCTTCAAATACAGCCTATATTTGTTCTCTTATGGCAGATACATGTGCTAAAAACATTTATTTTTTGCCTTTCTGTGAAACAAAGATGTATAAATGACAAGATACATTTATTTATGTATTTATTTGACTGTGTCTCACTAGAGAAGCTGTTTCGGCAGCACTGTGAGCAATTCATGGTCTTTGTTGTTGGTAAACATTTTTCTCTTCATTCAAGCCCACAATGTCTGGGCAGCATTGTGGCATGGCAGAGCAGATGGACTATTGTTGTTTAATACTGTTGCATCACATCAACACTGCTCCAACGATAAACTCACTATGTGTTAACTGTTCTCAATTGTTCTGCTAATCCTTCCACATCCCTTTAGACAGAATGTTATATAAAATTATATTCTGCATACAGTAGCTAAAGAAAATAAAGTCCTTGTCTTATTCAGATGGATAATTGATCATAAGTGCTAAGATACTTTCAAGACAGATACAGTAGCATCGTTTTCACCATTGTGCCATAATGATAGGAAATCCCTCTTATTTCAGTTATCCTATACAATATTTTTTCCCCTTAATCTTCACTTTCCTTTTTTATGTAAAACTTATACAAAATATTTTTTAAGGTCATTCGCAGTAAATACAGTGTCCTAACTTTTTTTTAAGTTGCCATCTATATCCACTTACATCTAAGAGTTACACTTGTGACTCCTACTGATGCAAAATATTTAGTGTGTTTGCTAATAAACAGTTAGTTTGGGGTCATTAACATCTGCAGACATTTCTCATGACATCACTGCACATCTGTATGTCATAGCATCCCATTTTCTGTTAGAGCTGTGGCCTTGTTTGTTCTAATCTTTTGGTATTTACATCTACACTTCATCTCACACTTAACCCTAATAGTGCTTTAATGTTATGATTCATAGACGATTAAAAGCCTTATATCTCATTTGCAAATAAGGCTGAGCTATATTAATCTCCAATCCGACATTCGCTAGGACCAAGACTCACATTTAAAAAATGGACTCAAAACCATCCTTTTTAAGCAACATTATAATTCTAAACTGTTTTATTGCCTGCATTGATTTCATTTGTTTAAATCATCTTTTTATTTATTTATTTTTTTATGTTCTTGTAGCACTTTGAGATTGTCTTTCAATGTAAGGACTTCACATATAAAATGCATTATTATTATTATCTCATTTTGGTGTAAACTGATGCCACTGGCCATTTCCTATAATTTAGTGCCTACATATTAGCTGAGAAAGAAGCCAAACAGTGTGCATAGTTTATTAAATAAGGGTTGAATCACAAAGTCAAACGCTCAGTTGGGGTCCATGTTGTATGAAGTGGGCAGGGAAACTGAAAAGGAACAGTCCGACAGTCTTTATAGAAACCTTTCCCAAATGAAAGCATCATAAATCTGAAACCTGACTCCTGACACTTCCTCTATGTGTGTGCTTTATTTGTGTCCTAGACTGCAACACCCTTTCAACAAGCACCAAGAATATCACTTTTGTCAGATCTAGACTTTGCTTTGAAATTGGGTAGTATGACATATTGTTGTCCTTGAATACGTTTTTTTATTCTTAAGTTACTCTAAAAATAAGGCCCTTGCTGGTAAAGTCTGTTGTCATTTTAAAAAAAGGAGATTCAGTGGGGATATGGTGATGCTGACTGCACCATGTGCTTCACTTATAATGCCAGCAGCTGCACGGGGAACAATTAATATGAAACATATTTAATTTGAAGGCAAAATCTGCCACATTTAATAACACAGCCATTGGCAGTGTTAAATATCACCTGATGTAAGGGAGCTACTGAAAGATGTTAGCAGACATCCACTCTGGTAGAGCTGCAATCCACATGCAGGCCTGCTGTCCTCATAATCTCTGTGCCATCTGGTGGAGAACTTTACCGTCCCCCTGCACCCTGGCTCATTAGTATTCTTCTCACACTGAGCATTGGGAAGACCAATTCTGTGACATTTCTAAAAAACATTGAAGCATCAACACCAGTGAGGATTACCTGAGCAAAAGCAGGGCCCCACCCGCAACACAACTGACTCGTTTCGGGTAATGAGAAGACTTTCTTTTTTATCTCCCTTATTGTTCCTTTTTTGAATGCACAGTAGCACTTTCACATTCTCAGCATCATCTTATATTTTCTGCAGAGCCCACAAACTATTTCTTAATGCTTTTGTTGAATGTGAGTGTAGGAAGTTAAGTGCACTTCCCTATCTGGTTTATGCCTCTTTTTATTTATTAATTTATTTTTAAATAAGGAGAACCCAATCTGCAGATAGATTTGGACTCTTTCAAAAGATGCTTCAAGTAGTGATTCCAGTTTGCTATGTGAGCTGTGATCAAAGACCGATCCTTCCCTTTTGAAATCCACACCCCTTCTCATTAGTCCCGTGGTGTGAAAACATGCTGATGACAGGAATCTATTTTGGTATCATCATTTATAACTTTGTTTTTCACGACAATGTTGAGTTCTTGAGAATGATTTTGCTGAAGGTTGTTAGTATGAAAATTTAATTAGCTGAGACAAAGATTTAACTTGTAGTTAGAAGTAAACATCAAGCAAACTATTTATGAAACTAATTAATATTATTACAACAAATGACTGACTTTTGAAGCTTTGTTAGTCAGTATTGATTATACCAAATACAATTGTTCAGTAACTTGTTGGATGGTTGTTGATTTCTTGTTGAAAGTCTGTGATGTAAATAGAAACTTGTTTTAGCAGCTAACAAACTAACTTCGCTTTATCAAAAAATGAAACAACTGTAAAACTGTTTTATACCTTGCAAGACAAGAATTAGAAGGAAAGGTATGAGACGTATGGTATGGTATGGTTTGGAGACAGTGGCCATGAGGAAAAGACACAAGGCATAACTGGAGGTAGCAGATTAAAATGTCATAGTTCTCTTGGGATCCAGCGTGTATGCATAGGCATGTTTTAATGTTTTGGAAACAAAACATTGTGCAGGGCTCCATAACCCTATAGAGACTCGGTTTGAGTTTATTATATGTGTGGAAATTTGTGCAATCATTATGTTCTCCTCTATTTCTTTAAGGTTTTATCTTTAAGTTGGCACCCCCTTGGCACCTGCCTTTTGTGACCACTTTAGGTTAAATACAGTATGCAAATCTGTAAACATCGGAACATTTTGTGATAAGTGTGGTGATTTCTACCCAGCAGTCAGTCTGTATTTTAAATGCAAAATATTCTGTATTTATGGTAATTTTATCTTTGCTTTTCAGCTGCCTTGGCTCTATTTCCCCTCTAGGATCAATGAAGTTCTTTTTAATCTTCATGAAAACCTTCTTACTGACTTAAGACAATTTTATTCAGCAGAGGAGTGACGAAGGAATCTCAGTAATACCCATTTGTAAGTCCTGTATAACCTAAGTTGCCAGCAGTCATTGCAAACCTGAAAGAAACGATAGTGAGAGACATTGAATATGACGTAAATGAGGCATGAATAAAGAAATGTGCTCTGGCTTGTTTGCTGCTGTGCTTCATTTCCATCAACAACATTATGGCTATTGTTGGATTTCAACACTGTAAAGAAGGTCTTCTTTCGCATTTGAAGCTAATGGATACACTGTGAGGTTTATTAAAATAAACAAAAAATATATAATTCTGCACTCTGTGAGATCATTGGTATCTCTGAAGCACTCCAATCACTCACAGTATCTGAGGCACCTTTTTTACCTAACATTCCTAGCAATCCCCAAGTGTTCACCACCATCCTCTGCTTATTTTGTATCTTGGGTGTGAGGTGCATGTAAAACATGCACAGAAACGTGTACACTTGATCCTAGAGATCCATAGTAAATTGAATAACTATCCAAATGAAAAATAATGGGCTATGCAATTATTGTGCATGCTTTGTAGAGCAAGCTACAAGTGTCTGTTGCCATGGAGATGCAGGAGCATCTAAGATAAAATCAGTTCTGATCTTGGCATGTGGTATTGAAGTTGTGATTTTTTGTTGTTCTTCTTTGACAGTTTTCCAATTTGATAAAAAAAAAAAACTCCATGCAATGAAATGTATTGAAATGAACAAAGTCCTTTGTTAACACTGTTATCTTAATCTTTATTTTGTCACAATTGTATGTCAAATATATATACGTCTATCTGACATATATAATATGACATATATAATTTCATTTCTTTACAATAGAGAAACAACATTGAGATGACACACTATTTTGGTTTCTAGGTAGAAGCTCCTTTTAAATAGTGACATTTTTCAATACACTGTTAAAGTCAAGCTCCCACTCAAGTCACGCTGTTATTTTCCTTATTGAGTCACATTTATTCACAATGTGTGTTTGTTTGTCTCTTTTTCTGTGATTTAATGTCTTTTGTGTCAAGTTATTATTATAATTTTTTTGAGCAGTTCAATCTGTCCACATTTCATTAAAATCGATGGCCACCTGTTATTGGTCCATGTGGCCACGCAGATGGTCCCACCCGCTAACCATCCTTAGCCACCAGCAAAGGTATGCAGTTATTTGAGACATTGTCTTTGAAGCTGTACAGAGTTAATCCAATCAGCTTGCAGAGGGCTTTGCATAAGTGTTTCCAGAACCTCTGCAGCTGGGTCCTTTGGTGGCCAGCAAGCAGTTTCCTACTCCGTGTGGGAGAGATGTCTGACCTTGGCAATATCCCTTGACTTCTCTTTGGCCAGCTGCCTTCAGACCTCCGGTCCCGCTGCCTGTGTGCAGAACTCTGGCTGAAAAATGATTTTCAGTCCCATTCTTAAGAGTGTTTGTGCCACCGTGATGGATCTCGCAGTGAAATCCAGATATTTTCTTGGTGTTGGAAAGGCGTTTCTGCTTCAAATCCTGTGCAATTTCTGCTGTAAATTTAACGGAACAGGGTGCTTGAGTACAGCACAGGTTCTTCTCCGATCCTTTTGGAGCACAAATGGCAGCGGGGGGGCTAACACTGCTTGCCGAAACACCGGTTGCCAATGCAACAGTCTCAGGCTGAGAGGGAGGATTGCTAATGGGATTCACCATCTTCCCATCCAGTGCAGGGTGCCACTTGAGAAGCCCTGTTTGGTTCTGATCACATGTGTTTACATGCTCCACCACAGGGTTACATGCTTGTAGTGATGGGATGATGGGCACGGAGCGAGTGCGCAGGGAAGTTGGAAGAAAAGTTGTTCCCTTATCTATGCGAGTGCAAGGGACCTCGGTCCATCCTTTTCTGGCAGTAAAGTGAGAAAGGGCATTTCTGCTGACGAGGGATCCGACTTTTTCGATGGCAGAATCACACCTTTAAGCAGAAGAGAGAACAGAAAAAGTAACAAGAATGAGTGATCATGTCATTTACAATCTTCACAGAAGGCACTCAGCAGTATGAGTTTAAAGGAAACATGCTGCTGTAGATGCAGTTTTCTTGTGCATTCATCATTTAATTCCATTTTCACAGAAAATATCTTGCACCATCATCATCATTATTATTTAGGTATTGTTCTTTAATAATCATTGAATAATTATTTATAATAATTCAGAAAGCAGCCTGTGCTGTTGCCGCTTAAAGGTTTCACTGAGAAATTACTCTGCAACAAAGCAGCAGGATTCCTGACAGTGTCCTAGATACGTGGGTGTTAGAACACAATGTAATATATATATATATATATATATATATATATATAGAGAGAGAGAGAGAGAGAGAGAGCGCTCCGTCCCCATATAAAAATCCTA
>JBAMHW010010789.1:6932-28507 GCA_037177495.1 Rhadinocentrus ornatus | reverse complement strand
GATAAGATAAGATAAGATAAGATAAGATAAGATAAGATAAGATAAGATAAGATAAGATAAGATAAGATAAGAAAAGAAATTTTTTGGGGGAAATTTCACTGTTACAGCAGCTCCACCACAAAGTAAAGGACACATTAAACAAAAGACAATATTAAAAACAAAGACACAAAAAACAGTACAATAAATAGTAAATGATAATGAGAGAAAAAGAAAGAAGCAGTATTTACATACACAGCCTCACCTAGTTAGATGTGCAGTGGTGACGTGCTATTACACAGGTAAATGCGGATATATAGAAGATATGAATTAACCGTATAAGTAAACGAGTGGAATGAAAAAAGAGCATGATGTGCATCAGTAAACATTAGTTTAGTAATAGCACTCTGTCCTACACCTTGGAAGTCTGAGTCTGCTACTGAAGGAGCTACCATAGACTCCTAGCTCAGGCTGCCCTAGCATTCCGCTCAGGCTGCCGTAGACTCCCGCTCAGTGTACCGTAGATTCCTGGTCAGGCTGCTGTAGATTCCCGCTCAAGTTGCCGTAGCTTCCTGCTCAGGCTGCCATAGACTCCCGCTCAGGTCGCCATAGCATTCTGTTCAGGCCGCCATAGTTTCCCGCTCAGGTCGCCTTAGCATCCCATTCAGGCCGCCCTAGCATCCTGCTCAGGCCACCCTAGCATCCCGCTCAGGCCACCCTAGCATCCCACTCCAGCTGTCGTAGACTCCCGCTCAGGCTGCCGTAGCTTCCTGCTCAGGCCACTATAGCATCCTGCTCAGGCCGCCCTAGCATCCTGCTCAGGCTGCCATAGACTCCTGCTCAGGCCATCGTAGCATCCCACTCAGGCTGCCCTAGCATCCCGCTCAGGCTGCCGTAGACTCCACTCAAGCTGCCGTAGACTCCCGCTCAGGCCATCCTAGCATCCCACTCAGGCTGCCGTAGACTCCCGCTCAGGCTGCCGTAGCTTCCCGCTCAGGCCGCCATAGCATCCCACTCAGGCCGCCCTAGCTTCGCGCTCAGGCTGCCGTAGCTTCCTCCTCAGGCTGCCGTAGACTCAGGCCGCGTAGCTTCCCGCTCAGGCCACTGTAGCATCCTGCTCAGGCTGGCGTAGACTCCCGCTCAGGTCACCGCAGCATTCCGCTCAGGCTGCCGTAGACTCCCACTCAGGCCGTCCTAGACTCCCACTCAGGCTACCATAGCTTCCCTCTCAGGCTGCCGTAGACTCCTGCTCAGGCTGCTGTAGACTCCCGCTCAACCTGCCGTAGACTCCCGCTCGGGCCGCCGTAGCATCCTGCTCAGGCTGCCGGAGACTCCCGCTCAGGTCACCGTAGCATCCCGTTCAGGCCGCCGTAGACTCCCACTCAGGCCGTCCTAGACTCCCACTCAGGCCATCCTAGCATCCCACTCTGGCTGCCCTAGCATCCCACTCAGGCTGCCGTAGACTCCCGCTCAGACTGCTGCAGCTTCCCACTCGGGCCGCCGTAGCATCCTGCTCAGGCTGCCGGAGACTCACGCTCAGGTCACCGTAGCATCCCGTTCAGGCCGCCATAGTTTCCCGCTCAGGCCTCCATAGCATCCCATTCATGCCGCCACAGCTTCCCGTTTAGGCCGCCCTAGCATCCCGCTCCAGCTGCCGTAGACTCCCGCTCAGGCCGCCCTAGCATTCCACTTAGGATGCCATAGTTTTCCACTCAGGCTACCATTGCTTCCCGCTCAGGCTGCCGTAGACTCCTGCTCAGGCCGTCCTAGCATCCCACTCAGGCTGCCCTAGACTCTTGTTTTGGATGCCATAGACTCCTGCTCAGGCTGCCCTAGCATTCCGCTCAGGCTGCCGTAGACTCCCGCTCAGGCCGTCCTAGACTCCCACTCAGGCTAATGTAGCTTCCCGCTCAGGCTGCCGTAGATTCCCGCTCAACCTGCCGTAGACTCTTTCTCAGGCCATCCTAGCATCCTACTCAGGTTGCCATAGACACCCGCTCAGGCTAACCTGTAATGATGTAAGTAATGATGTTGAGGGATGGTTACATTTGATCAATTGTAACGTTTAATTTTGTGATTAATTGTAAAATTCTGTGTTGTATGTATGTAGCAGCGTCCACAGCAAATACATTAACAACGATTTTGTGAGAACTGAGAAAATCTTTGTAAATAAAATGTCTTTTTAGTTTTTTTATTCAATAATCTAATTTGTTTAAGGTCCATTGAATGACAAGCAGCCTTTTCATTAAAGTTTTGCTTATCGCAGTCTTACGTTTTTATAATAATGATGAGGATTTGGAACCATGGAACGAACACTGGCTGGTTTTGCATGAAAGTTTGTCTAAACTTTTCAGCACTGTGGTATCCGGATATTCAGAAAAAGCTGAATGATGGGCCCATCCCTGTAACAATCTGTGATGATGTTCTTACTGGAGAGCAGTTACTTCTTATGAGTTTTTCATGTTCATGTTATTGTGACTTCACGGTCGTAAAGGGAAAAATAGAACAAAATAAGAAGAGATTAACACAGGTTAAATTAGCTGTTCATTTTCCGCCGCTGTCCCTTACTGTGACTTTATTTAACATCCTAAAGAGCTGGTCTGTTGTGATGCAATCCCTCAGATCACATCCACACTGAGGCAGTACTGATGGTGCGTATTACACAAAAATGCACAGAAACTTGAAATAGTGTTTTCAGGCCTTCCAGGCCAACACGTTTTTTTCCATCCTTGTTGCTGTCCTTGATACTGACATTTTAACACACCATGCACCTCCATGAAAATGTTTCATGTTTTTGTAAAACCAGGACCACATAAATGAACAAACAAATAAAGAAATGAGACTAGAAATTAAAGAGGATCAATTCCTGAATTACATTAGAAAATGTTTTAATTCTACATTTTTTTTAAAAAGACATAAACAGGCAGATCTAGAAAGTAAACTCAAGGCACTTCTCCTGTTTTCTGCTGTGTGACTATAATGGACTATATACCCCCCAGGCATGATACGTTATTCCAAACTATGTAAACTGATACCATTCACATTAATCAATAAGACTTTGTATGTCTGCTGCTAATCAGTTGCAAAAATAAGGAGAAGCACTAACACAGAAGGCACCTCTCTGTGCAAGTAGTGTGTGTATCTCACCATTACACACCAACACAAAATGTATACATTCAGCTAATGCAAGTAAAGCTAGATCTAAGTGTAGTTTGGGAAAACCAAACCATCCCTCTACACCTATTCATTTTTTATTGTGCAAATGTACCTAGAAAGCTTTTTATTTTTTATATGAATTACCTCTAAATGCATGGCACCAACCTTAACCACAGCAAACAGATGTCTTTCATATCTACCATATCTGTTTTCATGCACCTGAGCTAAAATCAATGACGAATGTAGAATAAATAGCTGTATGTGTGCCATGCCTCACAGTACTTCACATGTAATCAATACAGCTTTGGTGATTTTCAGAACCACTTTCATTTAAATAAACAGTACAGGACAAGAAAATAAAGAAATTCCCAATAAACTTCTTTACATAAAACATTTTTAATTAGCCAAACAGAAGCAAACTCTTTTCTATATGAAACAGAACATTATTTCAGTGCATGCATCTGAACACCCTGAACATCAACTCAACTTTTGTTTCAAATGTCCCAAGCCAGATAACCAGTGACCAGTCTGGGACATCAGAGGAAATGGTGTCAGAAAACCATGACCTATGCAGTCCTTTCCACTGCAGACCTGCATTTCTACCTGGGGGTTTGCTCAGAAACCTCAATCTGCTATTACAAAACAAGGCAAGTTTATATGCAGCACAAATCAACAATGAAGTGCTTTAAAGAAAACAAGATGCATGATTTCATATTAAAAACAAAAGAAAAAGGAAAAAGAAAGAACATTGGATAAAAATCAGAGACCGGATCCAGATGACCAGAAGGTTCTGGTAGGTTCACACTGGGTCAAAAGGTCACTGATATATTTAGGTCTTAAACCATTCAGAGCTTTATAGACCACCAGCAAAACTTTAAAGTCTGTCCTCTGACGAGTCAGTGTAAAGTCCTCAGAGCTGGACGGACGTGGTCCACTTTCTTGGTCTTAGTGAGGACCGGAGCAGCAGAGTTCTGAATAAGCTGCCTTATAAGGTGTCTAACTGATGTTTTAAGTAGAACCTGTAAAACCACTGTTACAATCATCAAGCCAACTACTACACACACAAGTCCACCTTCCCTGTGGTACATACGTCCATGTCCCTAAGCATGAAAAATCAATTTAATCAATTTACAAAGCACTTTTCATACATAAGTAGCACAAAATGCTTTACATAATAAAATGTACAAAAACAATGTAGAATAGAAAAGAATATCAAACAGCAATTTAAAATCCACACCTACTCTTTCTCACACACACACTCGTAGCCAGAGCAACCCCCCCCCAAAGCCATCCCCATTGCAACAATCCTACAGACCATGCAAACAATGGCCCCAGTGTCGAGGGTCCCCATGAGGACTACAGTGGAATTAAAAAGGATAACAGTACAAAATTAAATAAACCTAAAAATAAAGAAGAAATATGAAAGTTTATCCAAAGAAGCTCATGAAAACAATCTGCCTTAGTAAAACAGAACTGAGAACAAAAACAGGCAGTTTATTAATAAATAAGTGCATGCATAAGTACAACAAAATAAAAATAACAAAACGAAGTGGCCTTAGGTTCCCTGGCAGGCCGTTCCATAGACGAGGAGCGAAGTGGTGGAAAGAGGCCTCGCTGTAGGTTTTAGTCCTGACTTCAGTAACAACCAAAAGTCCGGTACCAGAGGATCCCAGGGTCCGCAAGGGTTCATAATATAAAAGTACGTCAGACAAATAAGAAGGCCCAAGACCATTAAGACATTTATAAACCAGTTAAAGAACCTTAAACGCTGTAATCTACCTCCTACAGAGATCCCTCTCTCACCTAGAAAAGGCTGGGAGCACTGTGCCTTCAACACCAAGCAGCCCACGCTTCTGAGAGACAATTTGGAGATCACAGGGGTAGACCTCTATCTCACAACATGGATCCTGGACTACCTCACCAACCGGCTACAGTATGTGGGGACAAGAGACAGTGAGTCCGACAGGATGGTCTGCAGAACGGGGACTCCACAGGGAACAGTTCTGGCCACTTCACCATCTACACTGCAGACTTCACAGTCAATTCATCAAACGGCCACCTACAAAAGTTCTCAGATGACTCTGCAGTCGTCGGCCTCATCGCAGACGAAGACAACAGAGAGTACAGAGAACTGATCCAGGATTTTGTTTGCTGGTGCCAGCAAACCCCCAGATCAATGAAGGGAAAACCAAGGAGCTGATGGTGGACTTCCACAGGCTTGATCACTCTACTCCGGCACTGGTGAACACCTAGGGAATGGACATGGAGAGGGTGACATCTTACAAGTACCTGGGTGTTCACCTGAACAGCAAACTGGACTGGACAGACAACACTAACGTCCTGTACAAGAAAGGACAGAGTAGGCTGTGTCTCCTAAGGAGACTCAGGTCTTTTGGAGAGCAGGGGACACTGCTGAGATTCTTTTTTTGACTCTGTGGTGGCATCAGCCATCTATTATGGTGTGGTCTTCTGGGGCAGCAGCATCTGAGCTACTGAAAGGAAGAGACTGAACTGGTTGAGAAGACCAGCTCTGTCCTGGGAAGCCCCCTCCATTCAGTGGAGGTGGTGATGGAGAGGAGAATGATGGCTAAGTTTTCATCTCTGATGGAGAAAACGTCCCACCCCATGCAGGACTTTTTAACAACACTAAGCAGCTCCTTCATGGACAGACTGCTTCACCCGCAGTGTGTGAAGGAGAGAGACCGCAGGTCCTTCCTTCCTGCTGCTGTCAGACTCTATAATTTGCACTGCTCCCAGTAGCCACACAGCCACAACAGAGAACTAATAACGTACACAGACATGTAATATCATTACTGCAATATTGTACATTTATTCTCTATATATGCTTTTTTACACAGACTTCCAGATAGATTTCTTATATAGACTTTTTCATATAGTTTTTGTTCTGTACAGTTTGTTTTCTGTTCTTATCTCTAATATTGTTTTTTTGCACAACACCTTTGCTGCTGTAACACGAAAATTTCCCCACTGTGGGATAAATAAAGGACTATCTTATCTTATCTTATCTTATCTTGTCTTGTCTTATTTTGTCTTGTCTTGTCTTGTCATGCTCTTAAAATCAATCCTGAAACACATGGGGAGCCAATGCAGCGATTTTAAATCTGGTGTGATCTGTTCCCACCTTCTGGTCCTCGTCACAACTCGTGCTTCTGGGTTCTGAAGTAGTTGTAGTTTTGAAACACACTTTTTGGGATGACCAGAAAGCAGGGTATTAGAGTTTTCTAATCTACTAGAAATAAAAGCATACATCAGCACCTCAGTGCTGGCAAGAGACAGCGACTCTGGTGATGTTTTTAAGATGGTAAAATCCATTTTTTCTGACATTTCTGATTTGTGGGATAAAATCCAGCTCGGAGTTAAAAAGGACACCCAGATTTCTCCCACACTGAGAAGAATTAAAATTAAATTTTGGTAAGATGATCTGTCTCTTGTCTTCAGCACAGATAATTAAAACTTCAGCCTTGTCCTGGTAAAGCTGTAAGGAATGCTCTGTCCATGATGTTAAATCTAAAATACAGTGTTAAAGAACATTAACCGGCTCGAGGTCATCTGGAGACATGGTGATGTAAAGCTGTGTATCATCAGCATAGCTGCGAAAAAAAACAGTAACCCTGATTCCGGTCATTCTGGTGTAACTGGTTCTGGTCATTTTGGTGTAACCGGTTCCGGTCATCCTGGTGTAACTGGTTCCAGTAACCCTGGTTCCGGTCATTCTGGTGTAACTGGTTCCGGTCATCCTGGTGTAACTGGTTCCGGTCATTGTGGTGTAACTGGTTCTGGTCATCCTGGTGTAACTGGTTCCAGTAACCCTGGTTCCGGTCATTCTGGTGGAACTGGTTCCGGTCATCCTGGTGTAACTGGTTCCAGTCATCCTGGTGTAACTGGTTCCAGTAACCCTGGTTCCGGTCATTCTGGTGTAACTGGTTCTGGTCATCTTGGTGTAACTGGTTACGGTCATTCTGGTGTAACTCGTTCCGGTGGATCAGTCTATGGGTCTGAACTGATGGCCAGGTGATGAAAGAATTCAGGTTTCAGTAATAGTGTTGAATGGAGTGCTAATGTCAAAGTGGGTGGCAGCATGGTAGATTGCATCCAGTTAATGGAGATGATTAATGACAGTGCTAGAAACCAATCCTGGATTTAACTTTGGAAAGTAAGTTGTTGATGTGCACATCAGACAACGTTGATCCTTCACAGCAGCACAGATGATCAAAGATGTGAAATCTGCTAGAACATCAACAGAATCATTCATGAGTGTCTTGCCAAAGAAGCCAGGCAGTCCTCCTGTCAGTCCAGCGCATGTAACGGTGGAGCAGCAGAGCCAGTCATCCTGCACTGAAGGAATAGTTTATAAAATAGTTGGTCCTCACCAACATGGCTGGAAACTTTAAAACAGCCTCTCCTCACCTTTAACACATTCCTCTGATAAAACCTGTCTGTGAGTGCCAAGTCCACACCTAGCAAGTCCAGAAAGAAAAGGTGTCCATCATAGTTGAGGTTTGTAACCATCCAAGGCAGCATAGAAGCCATTTCTATCCATGATCTGAATTTCTGTAAGTCCTCCCACTGAGACAGGTCCAGTGATAGAAAACCACCTGTTTCTATTGGATGTTTAGAAAACACAGATTTTCTGTTTTTGGTAGCAAAGCAGGTTTTCATCTTTCATCTTAAAAGATTCATTTTAAAAAACTTGCATGGCTTATTGGTGTGAAGGCGATGTAATGTCTTCAAGATATCCACCTTCTTTAATCCCTGTCACCTGTTTTTACAGGTTTCTCTCTCTTTCCATCTTAAGTTTCTCTCTGTCTCACCACCATGGAAATACGGTAAATTGTTTCTAGCTGAATGAGTTTAAAAAGTACCTTAGTTCTTCTTCATGATGTTTTATGGCAGTTGGCAAAAATTAAATTGGTGCATTACCGCCACCGACCATTTAAGTCCAGCGTCTTCACACTCAAAATATTAGGCATTTTATTGAACTTTCAGATTTCACAACACAGTCAACACTTATTTAACAGAACAACATAATGTTGTGTCTATAGATAAAAAAAACAGTGTATACGAGATGCTATTTAAGCGACACCCACGTGTAGCAGTGAAATTCTTTTTCTAAGCATTGATTAATCGGTTATCTGGGCTGACATGTGAGCTGAACTCATTATGTGACAAAAAAAACGGACAAAGTGAATTGTTAACATGATTTCTTAGATTGCATCAGGTTTTTAGTTCAGGAAGATAATAGCTGTCCTGTTAGCAACGTAGCAAGCAGCTAAAAAATATGACTCACATCAGGCTGTTTCATTACATGCAACATAGAGATGATCGATGTGCAGACATTCATCCTTTGTCTGTTTATCTTCTTCTTTCTATCCTTCATTCTGAATTGATTCTTTGAGCTTTAAATGTCCATCTGTGTTTATTTGTCACTCGACTCAAAAGTCAAAACATCACATCCTCCCAACACTGTGAGAGATGACGCTATGTATATTAACTCACCTGGATGCCAGATTCATATTCATTTTTTTTATTATTATTTCTTATAAGAAATTTACGCACAAATGTGATTCTACAAGTATATGACCAAGACATTGGGTGAAATACACTTTATGTGGAGGCAGTTTGTGATGTGATTGACTTTAATTACACCAGAGGTGAATCTACTCCGCCCCCGTCACCACCCTTCCTTGCTGTTGATGTGGGGGCGTAAACTCCATTAATAGGACATGGGACTGTACGATAGTTTGGAAAACAGGTTAGAGCAAATTATAGTTGTTTTTTTTCCCATCCTCCTCCCTTTGCTTGTGCGACCGTCCACAGATTGCACCCTGGGTGCTTTCTCTAGTTGCCGGGCAAAAATTGCCTCTTTTCAGTCATGATAAGCCAATTAACCAATCTCTGGATCATCAGTGACCTGAAAAGGCTGCTAAACATCAAAGAGAAAGCCTTTGGTAATGGACAGGGAGTTGTTGAAGACAACACAAAACAACTTTAAACAAAGTAAGAAGTTGAAGGAATACTAGATGAAAAGTCAGAAAGCAGCTCCAGCAGAACAACGTCAGGAATGTGTGGTCAACAATGAAAAATACCATTGGCTTCAAGTTAAAAGGGGGATCAGACTGATGGAAGGCTGGACTGCAACTCATTCATGGACCTCAACACAGCCTCATCTCCCTCCATTTCAGAACATAATGAGACCTTCTCTGCCTCCACCTCTAGCCTGTCTGTCTCATGAGACCTCCACTGCCTCCACCTCTAGCTAGTCTGTCTAATTAGACCTCTGCTGCCTCCACCTCTAGCCTGTCTGTCTCCTAAGACCTCCTCTGTCTCCACCTCTAGCCTGTCTGTCTCATGAGACCTCCTCTGCCTCCATCTCTAGCTAGTCTGTCTAATTAGACCTCCGCTGCCTCTAACTCTAGCCTGTCTGTTTCCTGAGACCTCCTCTGCCTCCACCTCTAGCCTGTCTGTCTCCTGAGACCTCCTCTGCCTCCACCTCGGACCACCACGGAGGAAAAAATATTTCTAGCCTGCTTTTACTTTGAAAGCTCAATGGAGCACGTGGTCATGCATTCCGCCACCTCACCAGCTCACCGACGGGACTGGAGACAAAGTCAAAGATTGAAAAAAAGACAACACCAGCACAGTTTACATTAGTTCTTTCTAATAGAGAAGACAAAAAAGAAAGTAAATGTGAGGCGGTAATGTTTTTTTCCACGAGGATAATTATATTTTCTGTTCAACACTGATACTCAGCTGATGTTGTGAATTCATCATGTGGTGGTGTTGAGGAGAGCTGGTTCTGGTTCTGTGCTGGGTATAACCATAGTTCTGGTTGTGTACTGGGGATAACTCTGGTTCTGGTTTTGTGGTGAGGAAAGTTGGTTCTGGTTCTGTGCTGGGGATAACTTTGGTTTTGTACTGTGGATAACCATAGTTCTGGTTCTGTGCTGGGGATAACTCTGGTTCTGGTTTTGTGCTGGGGATAACTTTGATTTTGTGGTGGGGATAACCATAGTTCTGGTTCTGTACTGGGAATAACTGGTTTTGGCTCTGTGTTGGGTATAACCATAGTTCTGGTTCTGTACTGGGGATAACTCTGGTTCTGGTTCTGTGGTGGGGATAACTGGTTCTGGTTCTGTGCTGGGTATAACTTTGGTTCTGGTTCTGTACTGGGAATAACCATAGTTCTAGTTCTGTACTGGGGATAACTCGGGTTCTGATTCTGTACTGGGAATACATTTGGTTCTGTGCTGGGGATATCTCCGGTTGTGGATCTTTACTGAGAATAACATGCTTCTGTGCTGCTTGATAACTATGGTTCTGGTTCTGTACTGGGGATAACTCTGGTTCTGATTCTGAACTGGAAATTCATTTGGTTCAGTGCTGGGAATAACTTTGTTTCTGTGCTGGGGATAACTGTGATTCTGGTTCTGTGCTGGGGATAGGTTTGGTTCTGTACAGGGAAAACCATAGTTCTGTTTCTGTGCTGGGGATTACTTTGGTTATAACTCTGTACTGGGAATAACTCTGGTTCTGTGCTGGGGATAGCTCTGGTTTTGCTTCTGTGCTGGGGATAACTTTAGTTCTGTACTGGGATAACCATGGTTATGGTTCTGTGCTGGGGATAACTGTCATGCATCTGCTGCGTGTAATTCTTATTCCTGAGCTTTAGGTGGGGTTGTGCCGGTTTCAGAAAGCATGGGGCAGAGTCCGGGCTGCTCTTGCTTCGACAGCTGTTTTCCATCTACCCTCAACAAGCCTCCCTTTATGAGGACTGCAGGAGCAGCCAGACCTCGCCAGATTGTCTCACTATTCCAGTGCACTGCCTTGCCGCTCCAGGACTTCAGCTCATCGCAACTACCAGTCTTCCTCTTTTGGTTATTCCCAGCTACCTTCATCCATCTGCCTGCTCGCCCCACCTCCTCCAGCTCAGGAATTGCAGCAGCTACCTTCCCCTCCTCTCAGGATTTCACCAGGATTCAGTAAGGCCTCCACTAAGATCAGATCATTGGATTGTTTTCTGACCTGGACTTCCATTAATCATTCTCCTCTCAGAGATCCAATGTATATATCCTGGGGATAACTCTGGTTCTGTGCTGGGGAATATTCTAACTCTGGTTCTGTGCTAGGAAAACTCCAGTTCTGGTTCTGTGCTGTGGATAAATGGTTCTGGTGTCATCTTCAACCATCTTCAACTATGTTAAGCACATTTTAGTTCTAACATTCAGTGTAAACACATTCAAACTGCTGATATCTAATAACAGCATTTTATAGTTATTTTTATCTAAGAAAAAACACATTAAAATTTCCCTCTAGATTAATTAAGTTTTCTTCATTTAATTTAATTTCAATTTTTCATTTAGTTATTTTTCTCTAGAATTCTCAGGTTCATTATGTTTGTTAAAACCATAGTTTATTAAATGTTAACATAGTGAAAATTTACTTGTACTAGTTTGCATTTAAACATAGGGGAAATGTGATTTTATTGGTTGGTATGCATTTTCATTTTATTGGTCTTACCCACTTTAGATCAAATTGCTCTGTATGCATCCCCTGAACTTAAGTGAGTTTTGCCCGTTCTAGTTTGACTTACCAACAGAAAACAACTAGTAAACTTAAACGCTCTGGTCTGATCTGGGTCGAATGCCTGCTGTCTCAACCATGCCAGTCCAAACGCAATCCTGGACATTCTTGGATGCTCCGCTCTCTCGCAACCCGCCCGGGCTCTCTGAGCACTCCGCCCTTGCACCCTCCATGGGCACTGGGTCCTCTGCTTCTCACATCACTCCCGGACACTTCAAATCCTCCACCATGCCACCATTTGTCTGTGGGTAACAGTATACTCCCCTCCTTTGCCTGCTGCACATTGGTCCACTGCCACAAACCTCTTCAGCGTCATTGGCTAGCTGAGCTGTCTGTCAGTAGCCATCATCTGCAGTCAATACTGCAATCGTGTCACAGGTGGATCCAGGAACATGATTATCTGAGTAACAATATTTAAAAAGCATGCAGCTAAATTCAAAATAAAACAAAGTAAAACCAATAAAACATGCGATAAAACAAAACACAGTTAAAACCTAAAATGAACCACCTTGTGACAAGTGCATCTACTGCTACTGTATATGTGGAAGGGAAACCACCATTACATAGGGAGCTTCCCAAGTGGTTTCAAAAATATTTTCCCAGCTGTATATGTCTCCATTTCCTGTGTGTGGAACATTCATTGAATTCCATCCGACCATTTAAACTTGATGCTGCTGAAACTTGAAAATACCAGTAACAGCTCTGTGTTGCTATTGGAAATACTAGCTCAGAAAATAGTTGTAACTATAATGCTATGGTTAGCTAAAGTGGCCCAGCGTTACTTTACATGGTCACACTTAGACAGCACGTGTTTAAGCACATCTATGCAAGGTATGCCATGTCCTAGCTGGAGAGACGGTGGGACATCCTGTCTTCCTCAGAGACAGAGATAAAGAGAGTGATGTGAAAACAAGGAAGCGGCAGAGGGATGACATTGGCTTGTCCTTACACGCCTCTCATCATGTAAACATGAGTGTGTGTGTGTGTCTCACAAAGAAGAAGATGTGTTTACTTTCACACACACTAATCCTTTCATGTGTGTGTTGGTAATGAAAGTATCGAGCAACGTAAGACTGTTTCAGACTTCCTCACCTCTCTCTGCCGCTCACCACACACAAAGCCTGGCCTGGTGTATTGCGTGCCAAAGAGCAGTGGCTTTCAAACTAAGGGTTGGGACCCCCATAGGGGTTGCCAGATTTCAGGGGTTCAACAGATAATTAAAAAAATTTATATATCCTATATTTATCAAATAAATAAGGATTTTTTTTTTTAACCAGGGCAGTCAAAATTAAACCATTAACGAAGTGATACATCTTTGAAATGAGCACCTTATTTTTTAAACACATAAACAACAGCATTAGTGCACATGCCAAAATAAAATCCAAATGTGGCATTATCTCCGTGGGAGAAGCTGATTTTGGGCATGTAGGTGCTTTGTCAGCGCGGTGGACCACTAGAACCACGTTATCCCCCTTAATTCTGAAGATTCTGACAGTTTCTCAGCCTTACACGGGGAGGATGTTGCAGGATGACCCATACATCACATGATCACCAAGTCATCGCGTGGGGGTCGCCAACACCAGCGTATGTTTTTTGGGGGGTCGTGGCTCAAAAAGTTTGAGAACCACTGCCATAGAGCATAAGGACGGGGTGTGTATTCAAGCAAAAACCCCACTGTGTTTTCTGTCAGTGTGTGTGTGGGTGTGTGTGTGCGTGTGTGTGTGGGTGTGTGTGTGTGCGTGTCAGAGGGTCTGTGGGGTATTCGTTTACAGAGACAGCATCACACCGGCCAGAAACCCTGACAATACACACGTTACTTCCTGTCTTTTTGTTTGTTTGTTTTTGTTGTTTTGTTATTCAAGTTTTAGCTTTTCATTCACACATTTTTGATAGCTAGCCCTCTTTTTCATTCTTGCTTTCGTCACCCTTCTGTCTTTTCTTCCCTCTGAGCTCTTTCTCTTTTGACCCACAGGATGAATAAATCTGCATGATTTTCCTGGGGAAATGTCCCCAGATGTGGGGTGTCATTGTGTCAGCCAGTCAGACTGCAGCCTGTCAGCAGCTGCTTTAGAGTTTATTTGTGCACACGTGTGTGCATGAAAAAGTGACTGTGTGTGGGTGTGTGTGTGTATGAACGGATTAAATAAGGCTGTATATATAGATAAATGAAACACATCCTTTAGGACATCAAAGCACATGTCTGGATGAAGCCTTGTCCCATAAAGACATTTTTTAACTCTGAGGCTCTGAAACAAGCATGGTGAACTCTTGGGCGAGCACACACCAGGCTGACGTGGTCTTCCCTGGGGGGTGGCGAGTTGACCGACTCTGCCAGGTCCATGCAGATTCTAGACCTGTGGATGGGATTGCTGGGAAGTGGTGTGGCCTCTCTCTGCTGCAGCTCGGGTCATGGACACCCGACACAATGTAAATGGATGTTCTATCATGAAACAGTAAACACACGTTAAAATGCTGCTGGAGATGAGCCACGAAAAAAAGTGAAATGCTCCTTTTTTTCAGTTTGCCTCAGTGTGGACATCATGTAAAAAAAATAATAATAAAAAAAAAAGAAAAGAAACAAGAACAAGAATAAACACTGATCACCTCCAACAAACACGGATTTGGTCCAGTTACAAACAACAACAGCCGTTTGTCCCACGTTCTGTGAGATTGTCACATCTACACGTATGTATGTAGATTTACCAGGAAATGTGTGTGACAAGCTTATTTCACGTTGGTCAAAAAAGCCGCCAACACCCACTGACATCTTGCAGAGCAAAGGTGGGTTTTTGCCACAGAACTTTGTTTTCTGAGCTGCTGCAGCTCTGTTAACTGATTCCTGGTCTTTGACGAGAGGCTGACCAGGAGCATCTAAATCAGGGGAATCAAACTTAATTCAGGGGCCACATTCAGCTCACTCTGGGCTCAGTGGGCCAGACCAGCAAAATCACAGCATAATAACCTAGAAATTAAAAAAATAAAATAATTAATAAAAGAATAACATTTCTTTTCTTTTGATTTAGTGTAAAGAATGCCTTGGAAATGTTTTACATTAAAACAAACATGTAGCCTCACCTGGAAACATTAGAGATTACAGTTACTTTTAGAATATTACCGTTAATATCTTCTAGATTATTTATACATTTACCTAATTCATCCTGCAGGCCAGACTAGGGAGGGCTGATTTAGGTCCTTGGGCCATATGTTTGTGACCCCTCAATTTTTATGGTTGTAACTCTGTACGACTACAACAGTCCTAAAAATTGTTGTTGTTGTTGTTGCTTATTCTTCCTGTAAAAACCGATTTTCTCCATTTTCACAAAGACGAGAAAAACTAAGTGCATTTAATCCATCAGCTGCATTTTTTCCTTCTGTTTGTTGCTGGGAAAAAAAAACACAATATTTATTACAGGACAGATGTCTTTAGTTTTATTTATTATTTTACTGGTCTTAAATACAGTAGACATAATAATAATACTAATTGTGTTAAGTTAATATGCTTGTTCTAAATAATAAAGTCAGAGAAAATAAAATAAGTCCAAGTGTTTTATTATTTGACAAATAGAATATAAATTACTAATTAATTGACAGGTTGTTCATTTAGTTAGTTAGTTAGTTAGTTAGTTAGTTAGTTAGTTAGTTAGTTAGTTAGTTAGTTAGTTAGTTAGTTAGTTAGTTACCCGGGCTCCAATGGATAATCTGTTATCAGCAGAGAGGTCAGTGACTCTCTTTAATACAACAAAACTTATAATTTAACATTTTGTAATTTTGATGACATTTCAAAGCCGTTTTAAAGTGTTGACAGTGTGTTTCTCCACAGCTTGGATGCTTATTCCCTTGTTTCTGCCAAAAAAAACCAATAAGAACTGCGGATAAGTTCCGAGCAGACGCATCACAGATTAAACATGTGTTTCTGTTCTCTGAACTACAAGCGAAGCTCGATAGCAGCTGTTTGCATATTATTCTTGGAAAAATAAAAACTAAATGACATCTACACGCTGAAATAGAAGCAATGATTGAAATAAAAGCTTATTTCTGTGCGGAAGCTTCATTTTCTCTGAAGAACACAGACCACTTCCTCCCGAGCCGAAGAGCAGTCATGACCCTGACCGATTTTTCCGACTCCAGAAATTGAGGATTACGCAAAATGTTGTTACGCAAAATAAATAAATAAATAAATAAATAAACCATTTGAATCTGAGCAAAACATTTCACGAAGCACATGTTCCGCGTCAGCAAAGTTAGCAGTGATGATGCAGAGAGGAAGAAATGGCTTAAATGCTGCACGTTATTTGTTTATGACTGATATGAAGGAATACCAGCTTAAATATTTGCTCTAGAAGCTTTAAAACTTCCAGATGTTTATTATAACGGGGGTGTTTTGCAGCTATATGTATTCTGGCTGCACGCGCAGCCGCGTGCCCGCTGCTTTAACTTCGTCTCATAAACGTGACTGAAAGCTGAAGAGACAAGTAGCTCCTCATTAACCAGGTGCGTTGTCTCATGCGCGCTCGCGCTGCCGTCACCTGTCACACCGACACAGTTCAAAGTCGAACCATACCCCCCGACCCCTCAATAACCACCCCGACTGATACTCCGGGCGCACACGCAGGCGCGCGCTGGTTGGGACGTCAGGATTGGCCGCAGCAGGGGATCCCCAGTCCTCCGTCTCGGGCTCGCGCGGCGTATCGTCATCTGTTCACCGGGAGGAGAGGAGCTCGCGCCGGCTTGATGAGAGGAGCTGTTCCACAGGACAGTCTTCTTTCTCCGTGCTCTCTTTCTTCTCTCTGTCTTTTCCACTGCTGGCGCAACAGACTCTTTCATCGGTGCCGCACGCGCTGGCGACCGGTTAATCTGGAGAACGAGCAAAGGGGGAGGAGGAGGAGGAGGAGGAGAGAAGGTGTCCAGCAGCGTCCAGCAGCTTGGTGAACTCTGTTTCTGGACTATCACCGACACTTGGCTCCCTCACGTGCGTTGTTCCGACAGCTGCGCGCGCCTCGCTGCCTCCTCCTGTGCGCTTCGGCGCTTTTTTTTACATTTACTTTATTTCTTTCTTTATATTTTTTTATCTTAAATTTTTTTTTTTTTTTAACTGCTGGAAGAAAAGAAGCGAAGCGGTTCCGTTTTTTGTTCTGGAGGGAAATCTGCAGAAAACTGAAAGAACTTCAGAAAGATTTCCTCATGTTGGTCTTTTTCATCTGTGTCAGGATTAAAATAGATGCCTGCACAATGTGCAAGTGGAAGAAGTTTTTTGTGGCATAAAAGTGGAAGAAAATAATCGGCCGAGGTTCTAAACAAGCGCCCCCCACCTCCAGCTCTGAACACCTGACAGGTAGGTCAACGCTCATATTTCTCATCCTGAAATAAACTAGCGGACTGGGGCAGTAATCAGGGGGTTCTGCTGTTCTGCCTCCTCTAAAAGATGCCAGCTCATTTCTGCTTGAAACATAAAAAAGCCCGGTAACAATCTTTGTCAAACCTCAGATGAATTAAGTCTGAAAGTTAAACACGACGTCCTCTTTCAGATTTGGATTTTTTTTTATTTCTAAAGATCCTGACGTTTCAAGGTACAGAGGAGAAGATAATCTGAGGAAACTAAAAGCATATCTGGCTTTCTTCCTCTTCTTCTTTCATTTTACCTGGAGGAAAACTTAAAGGTCACACTAGAGAAGAAAGATTTCTTCCTGTGAATCAGCTGATGCGCTTCATTGTGAACCTGAGGTTTCCTCGCGACAGGAACAGAGACAACTTCTTGTAAACTAAATTAGACTTCAGTAAAAAAAAAAAAAAAAAAAGTCTCTCCAAATCTCAACACACTTAAATTCTGCTAAAACCCGAGGAATGAACGTTGAGGGTCACATGTGAGTGTATGAAGTGTGTGTGTCGGCACGGACTGAAATATATTGTTGTTAAATATAATAAGTAGAAAAAATTACATTTTAATGAGAAATAATTCTTTCCTCTCGTCATATGTTTACAGTCTCTCTCTCACACACACACACACACAGTACTTGTGTTTTAAAGCCGAGCTCTCCGTAGCATTTCTTTCCAGCCCGCCTGCTGCTGTGAGTACTTGTTGTAGTGAACTGACATTTTGTCTTGCATTTCTTGTCCCGTGGGCTCTAAATGAAATCACGCGTGTCGTCGGTCTCTAGTGCCGCACTCTTCCACATAAATGGAAGCTTCTGTGGGAGCCTTACTGCCACAAGGACACAGCAACCTATTCCTTCATCCTTTCGTTAAGCTGATGGAAAGCGTCATCTAGGCTTTGAGGGTGTTGGATCTGCGTTGTGAGGGGAGCGGCTGTGATTGGTCCGGCAGCTGTGTCAGCTTACTGTTCAGTCCAATCATCCACACTTCACACACATTTACACAAACCGTCCACGGTTAATGGCTTCTGAAGGTTCCCATTATGGCTGATGTGTAATATGCTTTTTTTTTAAATGAATTTCTTCCTGGAATTTGTGTAAAATCATGATTTAATATGTGAAGTAAAACACACACTTTGCCCTGTAAACGTGCTCCTCCGCAGAAGGTAGGCTACAACCTCACTTTCATTTAGCTAAACTTTCATCTTTATTTTCCTTCCCATCAATGTACTTTGTTAAATATCCAGTGATGATTAAAGATAAATAGATAAAAAAAAATTCTATCTCAGTCTTTCAGTTCATTTTCATTTAATTAAGAAAAAGCACACCTCACCAACCTAAGAAAATAATCTGAATTTATTTTGGATGCGGTAACGTTTTAAAAAATGTTCACTAAAAGAAAGAAAATTCCTTTTCATTTCCTGGGATTCTCTTGCCATGTATTTCTGACTGCATTCATATTTGATAATTCTTTTTTTTATTGTATGGTGTTATATATATTTTATTATCTCCAAGTCAAACTGGTATCACTTGCTAATTGCAAAGAAAGCCAAATTAAAAAAGAAGTATATCTGAAAAAAGGGCAGATGCAGATGAGAACACTGAACACATGAGATATAAAATGATGAAAAATGATGAGAGAATCTGTCTGACCAGCCTGCCTCTGCAGCTTCTTGCTGACTTTGATTGTTTAAATTTACAGATTGAAATTTTATATGAAAATATGAATAATGTTTTCATTCCTTGGATTGAGTTATTTATATCTAAAGATGCTTCTAACTCTGCACTCCTCGTCCTCTGACATGAAGCATCACCATGTTGCTGAAGAGGTGAGCCCAACCCGGACTCAGGAGCGGGCCTTTCCTTTCCCACCCAGGTGTTAGACATCCTCACTGAGGAGAAATTAGTCTAAAGGTGAGATTTGCTGAGCTTTGCTCCCGTGTTTAATCTCCTCCACCTCAGACTGTCTGCTGCGTGTGTAGAGCTGCTTGGCCTAGGGAAAGTTTAATGTGTTTAATGTTTGGACCAGTACACCTGGAGACCAAAGACCGGTCCCAGTGAGGAAGAGCATCATATCTGCTGAGGTGGAGTTGAGGTTAGGCTGAAGGCAGAGCCAGACTGCAGATGCTGGACTGCAGTGAATGGAAATGAAGGCAATGTCCCAGTAAGAAAGCTTCTGTGTGTGTGTGTGTAAGACACACACCGTCACCAGGGTATCAGATTAACGTAATTTTCTTTCCATTATTTTAGTTCAGGTGAGACCAGCTGGAGCAAAGCTGCTGCTGTGTTAAGGTCGCGGCGGCGTTTAGCTGAAGTGGTTGAGAGGCTGCAGCCGGCAGGCTGGAACTGGCCAGGGACCGTTCCTGTCTACAAACCACCACAATGGTAATACATTAAAGGCAAGAAAATCCTTACAGAAAATTCTCAATTAAATATTTTACATGAAGTATTTTTTAGCTTCACCTCCGTTTCTTTGCAACTAAATTTCTTTTTTTCCTTTTTTCCTTTCTGTTTATTCTCAAACAGCACTGGTAATTCTAGTTTATTGTCGGTATTGATTTGCTATTTTTCCATGGCATAGCCTGCTATTAGGCGGTTAACAGTGCATGTATTTATACAGAAAATCCTGCACTGACTGCAGTTTAATGTGTGTACTATGCAGCGTAGGACACCAACAATGCAGCAGGAAAAATCATTGATTTTATAATTTTTTCTTTTTTTTCTTTTTTTTTTAAGGTGCAGCTACAAAGTTCTGAAACGACCAAAAATAATTCTAAACGCAACAATCCAAAAATGTTACCAGAGAAAAACTCCTCTTCAGCAGTTGTTTAGATCAGAGTTTGTGTCTGGGACGTTAACAGTTAACCGTCCACTGCATAATCTAAAACATTAAAAAGGTTTTATGTTGTTTTACATTTTTTAAATACTTATACAAATATTAAGTGTGTAAGAGGTTATTGTGACTGTTATTTGTTGAGAAATGTTTCCTCAGAACTTAAAAAATCACAGCTCAACACAACATTTGACCTAAAATGATAAAATGACTCCACTTTGATGCTTTAAAAAATGTTCATGTGTTCGTTGGCCTTTGAAAACATGTGAGTTTTATTTGACATTTCAGCCCTACTCTGTTCCTGCATCCTGAGCTCCGCTGCGTCTTTTACATTCATGGAAAATGTAGTTGATTTATCTAGTCTTGATGACCAATCAAAGCCATCTTTTTACACACTAAACATTTATGTGTGTGTGTGTGTTTCTTTTTCTCTGGTTCCTCGGAGAAGCCAATGAATCGCTAACTTTCCTTCTTCTGGCTGACTGAGCTTTTCTCCTGAGCCACAGTACAGTATAAAAAAAGAAAGTAAAGGAGGCGAGGGTGCTGTGGATGCTCTGTGTGGTGGAAAACTGGGTGGGAAGTGAGGTTGAGCTGCAGAGTGTTGCAGTTCAGCTGATGTTTTCCAGAAGAGACAAGTGGCCCACAGACTGGCAAGGTGGACAGATTTATCATATTTCCATAAGTCAATGAGCGAAGGAGTAGAGTTCCCTCAGACTGCTAATATGTTAATGTCTCACACTAAAGCCAGTATGGATTCCTAATTTTCTCTTTTTTGCAAATATTAAATTCTCATTAATCCTCCCTCAGCGTGTCAAGCAGCAGAATTTGAGTTACTGGCTCATGTTTTGTCTGCTAAATATTACAGATTTAATTCTTTATCATGAAACTGTCATAGATTTCATCACAGATGAAGGGAGAGATTTTTCTCTCTGACGTGCGGCAGCAGGATTATAACATACCACAGCTGTGTGTGTCCTTAAATGATAATTTAATACATAGTAGGTTAGATTTGATTCATGAAAAATTATAATTTTGTTTGATTAAATTAGAATTATTATAGTCTGATCCACTTCTTAATCATTCTGTAAGTTTTAGTTTTCCTATTAAATGAGAAATGAGTAATTTCACACAGCAGTTCCATCATCATCTCATCCATTTTTTATTTTCACTGCATGAATCCATCTGTCTGTCCATCCATCCATTCATCATCCATCTATCCATCGGTCCATCTATCCATGTACTCATCCATCATCCATCCATCCTCTCGTCCAGGTGTTATACAATATTAACATGCAGGTGTTATACAATATTAACATGCAGGTGTTTTACAGTATTACCATGCAGGTGTTTTACAGTATTACCATGCAGGTGTTATACAGCATTAACATGCATGTGTTATACAATATTAACATGCATGTGTTATACAGTATTACCATGCAGGTGTTTTACAGTATTACCATGCAGGTGTTATACAGCATTACCATGCAGGTGTTATACAATATTGACATGCTGGTGTTATACAGTATTAACAGGCAGGTGTTTTACAGTATTACCATGCAGGTATTATACATTATTAACAGGCAAGTGTTATACATTATTAACAGGCAGGTGTTATACAGTATTACCTTGCAGGTGTTATA